>JAJGOT010000671.1:150000-379894 GCA_022457155.1 Cladopsammia gracilis | reverse complement strand
GGAAAGTACTGTTCAATGGCTTTCATTTGAATGGTCACACTTTAGGATTCCATCCACAGACTCAAACGTTAGGACCACCTTGTACAGCATAATAAACAGTACCATAGGAAAGTACTGCTCAATAGCTTTTATTTGAATGGTCACAATTTAGGATTTTCTCCACGGACTCAAAAGTTAGAACGACCTTGTAAAGCAATATATTAAATCAGTATCACAATGTGTTTTATTTACGTGAAATTGAAACAAATTCTTCTTGGAAGACTTGAGTCCAAATACATCGCTTAAACATGTGACATTTTACAAGAAAAATGTTACCTTGTACATTGATGTTTTCTGATACTTAGACGCTCCACAATTCCTGAAATAGAAAGCAAAAAAAAAAGAGAATTTGCGGAAATACCATAAAATTCTGCTTAATATAGAGCGGTTTTCAATTGAGTGTCGAAAGTTATTTCGCAATTGCTTTGGTTTTGCATTGCTACTAATTCTAATTCTAATTGCGTGATCTGCCGGCAAAAGGCATAACCCATCACAGCAGATAAGCTACGCTTTGTGATTGGCTAAAATATCTCGCGCCACTTTCTTAACCAATCAGAAGTAAAAGCAAAACGAAATCGTGACTTGCCTGTATGCGTTTTCCCGCGCTTGGCGCCGGCTACATTTATTTGCTTCGAGTTCTGGTTGGTTCATTCGATTGTCTGCTTCTAGAGAAGTTTTCAATTGAGTGTCGTAAAACTAAAACCGAAGTAATTACTCTGACCAATCACAGCAGTCGTAAACAATCCAATGAACCAATCAGAGCTCGAAGCAATTACGTCGGCGGCGCCAAGCGTGGGAAAACGAGTGCGAGCAAGTCACGATTGGTTTTGGTTTTACTTCTGATTGGTCGAGAAAGTGGCGCGAGATTTTTTTAGTCAATCACAAAGCGTAGCAATGAAAAACTAAAGCAATTGTGTAATTACTTTCGACACTCAGTTGAAAACTGCTCTATTGTGATTGGCCAGAGTAATTACGTTGGTTTCGGTTTTACGACACTCAGTTGAAAACCGCTCTATATAAACCAAGCTTACATATCTTCTATGGTGTGAGGTACCTTAAAACCGGAAACCAGTACAGAAAGGTCTTCTTACTTTTCAGTAAAGTAATACGCCCAGAAATTGTCAGTGTTTTAGAGAAAGTTTCACTGCATTCGCTGGCTTCAAGCGTTAGAAGTTACGACAAAAATGTTCTTTCGAACAGACTTAAAGCAACAACTGCAAACAATCTTTAAAACGTAACACCAAAACGCTTATTTCTTCAAGGTTTGTTTCCTTATAAATGGCGGTTTGACAGCGATGTTAGAATAAACCATAAATGAATGGATAGACAATTTATTTATCACACGACAATCAGCAAGGGGCGGGAGAACGATAAAGATAAGAACTTTATTAACGTGCCAAAATCGCTAGCATACAATGTACACTAATTGGGGACGTACCTGCAAGGGTGTTTTGGAAGAGGCGCTCCGTAAGCGACCGTTCGCTGTTTACATTCTTTACAAGCGAAGAACTTCTTCAGCGTTTTTGAATAATTTAATGAATGTTGCTCCTTATAGCAGAGTTGAGAAGCACTCTCCGCAACGTAGTCACACTGCAAGGTCAAGCAAAGGTAAATTCGCATGATGTTGTTTTCTTTTTAAATTGAACAATTAGATTATGACCTCGTTATTTTTATCGCGTGATAGTTGATGAGGGTGAAGCCCAAATCAACTATCACGCAAAGAAATCAAGAGCGAATAATCTAATTGTTTTCGGTTAAGTATAAAATACTAGACGTTCAAAACTTAACAACAAGACAGGCTCGCGTTTTTATTGAATGATATAAATAACAACCGCACACACTCATTTTCTACAACAGGATAGATAGTGAGTAGCGTAGCCAATAAGAGAACAGCATTCGTGATAGAACGCTAGAAGATTTATCTAACAGTTTGTCGATTAGCATCTGGTTTTGGTCATCTTAATGAGGCATTAGCTTTGTCAGGCATCCCTGCCTTCTTTGGCGAAGTTTGTAAATAAAATAAAAAAAATCACTCTTGTTTGTTCATATTTTCAGCTTGTGGTTATGGCAACCGCAGGACTTTCTCCGGTACTTTCAGCTTGGGCTGCCTGTGTGGGGCTCTATCTATAGGCTATTTCTCACCTGTTTGCAGCATACCACTTTTACTTTTATTTCTGTGATTGCCTTCATTTTGTCCTCAAGTAGCTCTTTTTTCTCCAATTCGTTGAAGTATTTTTCCTCTCGTTCATTTTCGGCCTAAAAGGGAGGGGAACCGTCAGTATAATGGGCACCTGTGTAACCAAAACCAGTTGTTACTCTGGCCAATCATGACAGACACAGACAATCCAATGAACCAATCAAACTCAAACCAAATACCTGTAGCCGGCGCCAAGCGCGGGAAAACGCGTGCGAGCAGGTCACGATTGGTTTTGGTTTTAAATCTGATTGGTTAAGAAAGTGGTGCGAGATTTTTTAACCAATCACAAAGCGTAGCAATGCAAAACCAAGTCAATTGCAAAATTACTTTCGACACTCAATAGGCCATTTGCACGATGACGTCATTTGACTACAACTACCAGAATTCATTTCGTTTTTCCTTTCTTATTTAAATTTTGTAATCCCAGTGCGGTTTAAGTAACAATAGCCCTAATTTGCACTACAAAACAAAAAACTGAAGGTTCGGGTAGTTGTAGTCAAATGACGTCATCGTGTTAATGCCTGTAGCCGCAGGAAATAAACTTTGCGCTCTACGTGTCAACATTTATTGAAGCTTAAACACCGGATGATACACGTCCCGTTGTGCCAGAACACAGAACGGTTCTGGAGAAAAAAAAATTACAAAGTTACCCCAAAACGAATGATACAAGATATAAACTAGGAAACAATGCTGCCAAAGAAAATGACACAAACATACCTAATCGGTGAATTCTTCAAAACTATAAATTGAATCGTCGACGGCAAGGAAAACTATACGACGGCAAAGAAAACTGTACTGACTACATGCAAATACAAAACTGAAATTAATACGAAAAAATGTGTGACAACTATATGCATAGAAATTAACACGTGCGAGAAATAAATGCGTGCAAACACGCTAACATGGCCTATTGATAACCGCTCTATCCACTGGATAGTGGCTGTGTTTTCACGAGGTGGTTTTTCTCGCTTAACATTCCTGTAGGTAATTTGTTTACTGACCGCGTTAAGCAGCTTAAAAAATGTATGCGTTTTCACGGACAGAACTTTATTCATTTTTCTTATACCATGCGCGATACATTTTCTTTTGTTAAAACAATAGAAAATTGGAACACAAAAGAACGACAATACAATGCCCTTCTTTGTTGTTTAATTGCCGACAAGCTTGAGGCCCAGTTCAAACGTCGAACTTCACATGTGCCGAACCTAATGCAAATTAGCAAGAACAATAGATTTTGCTCATTTGCATTAGGTTCGGCACATGTGAAGTTCGACGTTTGAACTGGGCCTAAGCGACCTGGTTTGGTGGCTTAAATTTAATGAGAACTCTATTGTAGTTCGCCAACTCGCTTAACTTTAAGCGAGTTGGACAAGCAACTGTTTTCACGAGATTTCCGACTGTCACTCGCTCAGCGACTTGAAAAATCGCTCGTGAAAACACGGCCAGTGATTGGCCGTTTTCACACTAGAGACGGACAAATCGTCCGGACGGACAAGTCGTCTCAGACGGACAAGTCGTCTTAGTGTGAAAACGGGACGAACAAAATTTTGGACGTAAAAGTCGTCTGATTTTGTCCGTCGATTTGGCCGTCTATTAAGACGATTTTTCGAGGACGATTTGTTCGTCTAGACGGATAAGTCGTCCAAAGTCCGACTTAAATTCACACCAGACGAACAAATGGTTGTATCTCGGTCCCAGTACTCGCTAACGGGAATGGAACTAGTAAAGGGAGTGATGGTTTATGGGAAAATCAAAATGGCGGATAGAAAGCAAGGTAACCAAGCCTGTTAGTGCCAGGCCCCTTGCTTTCAAAATCGTCTGTTTGTTCGTTCAGATATGAATTTACGATGACCAACACAAGGTGAGTTGTCCGTCTAGAATTCACATAACACGAACAAATCGTCAGACGACTTGTCCGTCCAGAAGATTTGTCCGTCTTCTAGTGTGAAATGGGCCATTTATACGGAGGAAAGAGTTATCCACCTTTTCAACTTCGCGGTTGCTTGATGGAGCTTTTAATTACAAAGTTTTACCGTTTGAGAATTTAAACGGGGTTTTATGAGGATGGTCGCTAAGGAGATCGACAGTGGTCGCAAGAAAAACTCGAACTGCTAATAAAGACTCACCTCTAATACAGTCTCAACATGCAGCGATTTAATTTGCCGCCAGTAACTTTTTTCCCTCTTCAGAATCAAGGTCTATTGAGCCAAATTCTGCTCCTAAAATCCGTCTTCTTTTCTTTCTCGAATTGTGATTGCTATTTTCTTCATCATTTTCTAAAAATAATATTAATAAAATCAATCAATGAATAAAAAATACGACGCAAATTATTAAGTCTCAGACTACATAATTATACATGAACCGAAGTATATGTTTGCATCACAGCAAGGATTTGTCTCAGTTTGTTCCCAGGTTTTCAGTCTTCTTATCCTGGGTGACACAGGCTTTTCTCTCGCTCTTCTCTCTCTTATATTACACGCCTCTTATGTTTCCTACATATTTTTGTCCCTTTATATTTTCTCTTGCGGCTTCCCCGCTCGTTGCCGGCCTTCGACCGATCATCGGTCCTCGGCTGGCCTCGACTACGAAACGAAAGTGTGTCGCGGGAGACCCAGGGTACAGTCTTAAAGGCGGAGTCAAACGAGAGCGAGAGTTACCGAGAGTTGCCGAGAGTTGACGAGAGCTGACGTTCTCGCTCTCTTGTGGCCGGGTTGCCGATAGTCGCTGAGAGTTTAAGAAAACTTTCGTCCACCTCTCGGCGACCCTCGTTCTTGTTTAGCTTAAACAGCGTGACCTCAACAAGTCAGCCATAAACTTACCTTTACCACTGTCATCAGAAGCCTTCTTTTCAATCTGCTCCAGAGCTTTTGGCGATAATTTTTTTCTAACAGAATTCGGATCTTCTTTCTCGATCGGTCCCTTCTGTTTCACAAGTAATATTGCTTGAGACTAAAAGGAAAGCAAAAATGCAAATAAACAAAATAGTTTATCGCCTTTTAAACCTACAAAGTAAAGTACCTTTCTCAAAAACACATTTTTCGAGGATAGTTTTGTTAGTTTTCTAATACGAATGATGTTATAAAGGTAAAGTAATACGGGCAACAAATCGTACAACTTGCCGCGCAACAATCTTGCGTTGAAGCCGGGTCGTAGCCCTGATGCTGCGCGTATTAGCAAAAAGTAGAAGCGACGTCTATTTTCTACAACATTAAACTTTGTTGCGCGTGTAGGTGAAAGTACGCGAAACAAACTATCTCAACTTGCAACATAACATTGTTGTGAAGACAACACGAAAATGTTGCCAGTATTACTTGGCCTGTAGCTGTACCTGTAGCTTGCATAATTATAATCAGGGCGGATGATTATATATTGGGCTATAATTTAGCTCGCGCGCTCTCGGATGTTCCATTAGCCAACGAGTAACATTCATCAACTCGTTAAAGTTGCCCGTCAAGTTGGTACTTGGCGAACATTAAACTTAAAGAAACCATTTTTGAAGACTATTTTTTAATTTTAAGTCAAAAACGGTTTCTTTAAGTTTAATGTACACCAAATACCAACTTAACAGGAAATTTTAACGAGTCGATGAATGTTATCCATTGACTAATGGAACATCCGAGAGCGCACGAGCTAAATTATAGCCTAATATATAATCAAACGCCTTGATTATAATTATGCAAGCTATAGGTAAAAACTTCGCTACTCGATTCGTTCGTCCTTCTCACAGACGTCTCGCGCCAAAGACAAGAGTGAAAGAAAGAGATTGTTGCAATCTACAAGAACTTGTATCGTTGTTAACCTTTTCGCGCGGATTTCAATTGAGTGTCGAAGTAATTTCGCGATTGTTTTAGCTTTGCATTGCTACACTTTGTGATTGGCTAAAAAATCTCACGCCACTTTATCAACCAATCAGAGACCGAAACCAATCGTGACTTGCTTGCACGCATTTTTCCGCGCTTGGCGCCGGCGAGATGTGTTTGCTTTGAAGTCTGATTGGTTCATTGGTTTGTCCGCCTCTGTTGTGATTGGCCAGAGTAATTACTTTGGTTTTGGTTTAACTACGTTCAAGTGGAAACCTTTATCTAAAACATTACTTGCAAAGTCGACACTCCGATTACTAGACATACCTTTGCTCTGTCTAAGTCACTTGACTTTCGTTTTTTGACATTTGGTGATTCATCGAAGAAAAAGTCGGACCCCGGGGCCAGGCCACGCCCAAGCATAGGGGTGTCCTGCTTGTTACTTGGGGTGGAACTCACTGAGGTGCTTGTGGGTTGCAAAAATTTATGACGTTTGATTTCTTTTTCATGCGCTTTTAGGAGATCCGATGCAGACCTTGTCGGCTGTCTCTCATCTTCTGGTTTCTCTGAAAAGTAAAAGATAAGAAAAACCATAAAAGAGTACTTTGCAAACTTCGGAATTTTTTACTCTGAGACAAACAAAATACAGCTCTTATTTATAAAGGGGTTAATTTCTAAAGAAACTGTAGTCTGCATGACAGGCGCTTTATGAGCCAAGCGGGGCGAGCGAAGCGCGGCACGAGCGCGAAGCGCGAGACGATGGGAAGAAAATTTTCCTTCCCTCGTCTCGCGCTTCGCGCTCGTGTCGAAATGCTTCGCTCGCCCCGCTTAGCTCATAAAGCGCCTGTCATGCAGGCTTAAGAAACTGTGGTGCAGCGTCGGTGGGAGAGCTTCCCAGCGCTAGCCCTTCGTAAGATTCTCTCTGATGAAGGACTAGCGCTCGAAACGCCAGCTTTTGAATCTATTTACCGCGACCAATTTACATTATCAACTGGTTTGATAAAACCAAATTTTCTGTATTCATTAGCCTGATACAAATACAAAAGTGAGCTTGTGGAAGCTTGAAGATTTTGTGAAACAGCTTCTGTATGGAATTCAGAGTACATGTAGGAACGCTAGGAAGTAGCAATGTGTGTTCGTATACAAATGTGCACCGTATGCAAATTGCCAGGATGTGGAAGCATAGCACGTGCAGCCCGTGCTGAAAACAAAAGAAATTGAAAAAATCAGGCTTAGGTACATCAAGCATCACCCAAACCTGCACTTTAAAGAGTTGCGTAAGAAAGAAATTAGCATTCGAAAAAAACAGCTTTTGTCTCATACGAGCTCTGGCTGAAGGAGTCAACATCCCTTCTTGTTGTCGAACGTTTTGAGAGGCGAAAATTCTGAAGATGAAAAGGGGAACCTGCCAAACAGAGCTATTCTAAAGACAACTCGCTTAGTAAGTGGTGTATGATTTTTGCTGTTTAGCGACAGAGAATGTCGAATATAAATTTCCTGCGATGAACCTGAACGCAAAAATTCAACGCTTGGATACTGGTTACGTTATAGTCGCTTCACTTTTGTTTAGTTACGTTCCTGGCAGATGTTTGCAAAGAGAATAGCGAAAGCCGTTCAATTGTTACCATGTGCCACGATGTGCCACCCTGGATCCAGAGGTCCGTTCTCTGAATATTACGAGTGAAATTAACCGCATAAACGGTTAGAAGAAGCTCGGTTAGAAGAATCGAGAAGAAGCCGGCCGCTCAAACTCTCCGGTTTTCACTAAAAAAAAACCCTCTGGCACACAGGGTTCACATGTGCCGAATCTAATGTAAATGAGCAAGAACAACAGAGTTTTCTCATTACTCATGCGCGAAGCGGCATGAGGTAAGGTTTCGTCTCCGTTTTTCTTGTTATTTTTATTATTATTATTATTATTATTATTATTATTATTATTATTATTATTATTATTTTTTGCCACGATTTTGCATGCAAATTTATGCACGCATATTTTAAATTGTGCACTTCCGGTTCATGTCTTCGCCATTTACACTTCCTGTTTAGTGACTTCAGGCTACTATCACTTCCGGTAAAAGAGCGTTACTTACGTGTCACGACAGCATCTCCTACAACCCTACATACATTACTATGTTCACGTTTGGTATATATAAGACTTAGAAGAATCACTGGCTTCATTGTGGTACAGCCTTCGTTTCCAAAAACATTCAATAGTAAACAACGTGGTTTGCAGGAACGATGACTGAGTGAAAGGAGTAACTTATCTCCATGTCGGACATCTTCTTATCATGTTTAAAATATATCATAAAATTTTCTTACGCATGCGCATGAGTAAAGGCTGCTTGGAGCTTCTTGTTTGCATTACATTCGGCATTTGCATTAGATTGTTGATAGAATATTAAAGATTCAGTCACCATTTGTTGTGTCAGTTGATGTTTTGATAATTAATATTAATACGTCACGTGACTTTATATCTAATAAAGCACCACATATTAATTTATAGGAATGTTTTTATCTGATATAAAGTCGCTGCACGTGACGTATTATCGATCATTTGATAGGTGTGTGGGCTTTTAATTGTTTTGAAATTGTGGCAACCTATTGTATTTGTTTTAGAAAGTCTTTTCTATTGTCAAATATCTCAACAGAAAATAGAAAATAGACAATGAATAACTGAAAATGCATTGTGCAAATTGACCCAACACAGCATTTTCATCGTCAATTAGCTAGCAAGGCGGAAAAAGTCTTTCCGTTTCCGCTAAATCGGAAAACCCTAATTGAATGCACTTGATTATGTAAAAATCGTTAATGAATGTTGTTTTAGTTCAAATGACTGAACATTCACTTGAATGAACGTATATTGGCGCATATGTTCATAAGTTTGGCTAAAGTGATTGTATACAGTAAAAACCCAAGTATAAGAACCTAGATTTTTCCAACTTAGCCTAAATAGGTTCTTATAGAAATGGTATTTAGTGGGATTTTAGGCTACTTAGGTTCTTAAATAGGTTCTTAATTTGGTAGGGGCACTAGCGATCAGCACAGATAACTACTACAGGGCATATGTGATATGGAAAGCCATTGATGCATGACATAGATGCAAAGAAGTTTCAATGTGCTTCAAAAACTGTGACTTCGAAAATAAGAGAGAGACATGGAACTGTATTCTTAATAAAATTGCATTGTGTAATCCAGTGTTAGCGCAGACATTATATGGTTTTCATTTTAGTTCATTCTTTGAATCTTACTGACTTAAACCTAGACTAAATTTTTTTTTCTGTATTTTCATCTGTGCCTTCATTTTTGTGAAATAAGAACCTATTAAAAGTTTTAGGCTTAATAGGTTCTTATGAAAAGGGGGTTTGAAATGAAAATTTTAGCCTAACAGGTTCTTAAATTTTAGGTTCTTATACGTGGGTTTTTACTGTATTTTGCGGTAATGAATGGCCAAACGTGTAATTACTTTGATTTGGTTTTACGACATTCAATTGACAGCCGCTCTAAAATAAGGAAATGTATTTGTTTTTTTTTTTCGAGGACCAATCGGAGCACGTGTTATTTCGGGTTCAACCACCAGCTGATATATAATTATTCACAATCTTTGCATTATTTCCACTCGTGTTTCACTCAGTGGACCTACAAAAAGAACAGCGGCAACCGTGATTCAATAGGGTTGTTTGAAAATATCCTGTTTTGGCTGTTAAGCAGGGCTGCAATGATTCTAATCGACATTGAAATAAAACGATAAACAAAAACCCTCAGAAACTCAGCCTTCTGAGGCAAAAATATATTGCAGTGCCCAGTAATTATGTTATGTCTATACAAAATTAATTCAGTGTAGTGTATATATAGCAGAAACGGCTTCACGAGATTACAGCGAGCTGAAGAAAATCTCGAACACTTCAGGTACGAGAAACAAGATCGAAGGAGGCAAGATGAGAAAGTCATCATGCAATTAACTTTGATAATTTTTCAGAAAGAGAGGGAGATGGTGAGAAACAAGAAATCGCGAACGGCGCTCGGCAGGCAAAGTATGGCCATGGCTTTATTTGGTCAATGGAGGTTTTGCACGGCAGTCATGTTGCATGACAGGAACAATAGATTCTTTTCCCTATGGGAAAGAATGTTCTTTCTAATGCAAAACATTTTCATTGTTCCTGTCATGCAACATGGCTGCCGTGCAACACCTCTATATTTAGAATTATGCATGCATTATATCATGGAGCTTAAAACCTGTATATATTATTTTAGCAGCTGTGCGACTTCCAAATGTATACTTTATCTCGGTCTGTTTCAATGAACCTTAAACTTCCAACGAAAAGGCAGTTAAGAACGATTCTCAGATTATTCATCCTTGTCTGTGCAATTGTGGGATTCTCGTGTTACGTTTATTGGAACCATCCTTCAACAAGATCAAATATATTTTCATTGAAGTTAGAAAACCAACAAGAGTGGACAAGAGTTCATCGAATTTTTAATACGTCACTGGAGCGAGAATTATACCTACACAAAACGACTCTAATCACAAACAGGACTTGTTCGCAATACTGTTATCTTATCATTCTTGTTTCGTCGGCGCCAGGTAATTTTAAAAGGAGAAATGATATTCGTACAACGTGGGCTCGTGATAATGAGCTGAAATGGCCGCGATGGAAGACATTTTTTCTTTTGGGTCAAACGCGACTTCAAAACGTGTCGCATTTACTGTTAAAAGAAGATGAAGCCTTCGGGGATATTGTACGAGGGAACTATGTCGAACATTACTGGAATCAGACATACAAAATACAAATGGGATTTGAGTGGGCAGTTAAATATTGCGAATTCTCATTTCTATTAAAAGCAGACGATGATGTTTTTGTCGACACTGTAAGGGTGATATCGTTCTTGAGCGAGCCTGTAACACCACGTCGAGAATTCTATACAGGCCACGTGATGCGCAAAATCAAGGCTTCCAGAAACATAGGTAAATGGTACGTATCTAAAGCGGAGTATACCGAGAAATATTACCCTGATTATTGCTCCGGGTTTGCATTTATTCTCTCTTACGATGTAATAGCTCTGTTTGTCGAGCTATTCGACTTTTTGCCAATATTTAAAATCGATGATGCGTACGTAGGCATGCTTGCAGCACAAGCAGGGATACAAGTTGTACAGAAGACCGGGTTCGAACCCTGGCCAGCGAAGGAAACTTTGTGCGTGCCTTCAGCTGATACTCTTGCGAGACACGGAACGCTAGGAGAATGTTTAATTGAGATTTTTAATCGAACTACTAGAAATCGAATGTATTTCTTTAATCCTCCCCCGAGGGCTTAATAGATCTGTTAATGAGTTTGAGAAAAAATCTGAATTTCCGACAGGAATCGAACGTATGACCTTCCGTACACCGGTCGGATGATTCCGTACACCGGTCGGATGATTCCGTACAGCGGTCGGATGATTCCGTACACCGGTCGGATGATTCTGCACACCGGTCGGATGATTCCGTACATCAGTCGGATGATTCTGTAGACCGGTCGGATGTAATGCTCATCATATCACGAGCGTGGGTGAAAGGAAAAAAATCCCAGTCCCTGACAGGAATCGAACCTATGACCTTTCGCACACCGGTCGGATGTTCTAACCACTGAGAGACGTGTGGCGAGTTAGGCCATATACCTAATTCAATAAAGGTTGCTTTGGCAATTGGTCATTGGTAATTGGGCTTTGCCATTTGGGCTTACGGAAAATAATGCAATGCTTTGCTTGAGTGACCGCCAAACAATAGCTTCCCATTGCCCAATGCCCAATGACGAAAGCAACCTTTATTGAATTAGGTGTATACAATGGTTGTGCCTAAATCACACCGTCCAGAAGGGACGTCCGACACCTTATTGAGACTTATATAACGTAATGTCGACACTCAGAATGTTATTTTCAATAAATTTTTAAGTGTAAAATAGAAAAGCTAAAATCCCCACTCACGACTGAACCTGTGACCTCAGCTAGGCTTAAGCTTACATAGCCTACCGTACCACTGTACCACCTAGCTTCTCGGGTTGCTTAGTTCTAAATTTAACTATATAAACTGCAACCCCTAACCCCAAATGAAAGCTAACCAGTTACTCCGTTATAAAGTCTCAATAAGGTGTCCGACGTCCTTCTGGATGGTTTGATTTGCCTGGATTTGGGTTAAGCCTAAAGAATACCGTTCAGATGGACGTCGGACACCTTATTGAAACTTATATCACGGAGTAACTGGTTAGCTTTCAGTTGATGTTATAGGTTGCAGTTTATATAGTTAAATTTAGGCCTGAACAACCCGAGAAGCTAGGTGGTACAGTGGTACAGTGGCACGGTAGGCTATCTAAGCCTGAGCCTAGCTGAGATCACAGGTTCAATCTTGAGTGGGGGATTTTAGATTTTCTTTTTACGTTATATAAGTCTTAATAAGGTGTCTGACGTCCCTCTAAACGGTATTCTTTAGGCACAACCCTGGATTTGGGCTTGACCATATACAATACTAGGGTCATGTATGACATGTGTCCTACGTTCTGCTAGGATCAGAAATGTCGAAAGCGTCAGTTTTTTTCCTGTCTCACGCTCGTGACGTGATCAAAATGACATCTTCATCATTTTCATTACCGAGCTTAACATTTCCCATCTATATTTATCAATAGAGTTTTTTTACTGTGAAGAAACAAACTCGCACATGGAAATCTATCTATACTAAATGTAGCACTGCCTGCAACATCGGTTTATGTTTACTTTTATCTATTCAGGACCACTGCAATTGGCGCAAATTGCCGTTGTTTATCTCCCTCCGTATCAGTTTATTCTTGCCGTTTTGAACATAGTCATCAAAATTCAGAAGCATTATAAAACAGATTTTAATACCAAAATGATTATGGAATTGTTGAGAGTTAAACACTACACCGCCAGTATTTATGTATGCTTTACATAGGTCAGCGGTTAGACCGCTTTCGTTGCTCATGCGCGTTTTCGCCTCTCCTCTTGCTCTCGTCCTGTTTTGGTTGTAGTTTACCTTTTGTGATTAAAAAGCCTTTTGTTGTGCTGTGTTGGAAAGCTTCGTTGACTGGCGTGGTGGCAGCGGCGATCGAATTCCTCGCCGAAGAGCGGACAAAGTCGTTCTTAAACTCTCTCAAACGAGCCAACAGAAGTCGACATCACTACGAGCTGACAACACAAGCCATGGCTAGTATCCAACGAGCGTCGAAACAGTGGTGCCTATCCAAAACCGAAACCGTGAATTCCTTTGAGAATTGGAGGCAAAATCTCCTCTATACACTCTCGCTCGATCCCAACTTCGCACCGTTTCTAGTGGATGGCGCACCATGGGCCAAAAAGTCCAAACCTGACCAACTTCGAGGCTTCGAAGACGATGGCGAGCCCGTTCCAACCACTAGACGCCGTACTGCCCAACAGAAGGTCAGTATGCTAGAGCTCATGCTTGGTCAAATTGCAAATTACTGCCCGATTATATCTAGGAGTACCTTGGTCAAAAACTCCACCTCAATAGAATCCATATGGCACGCCATTCGACTCCATTTTGGCTTCCAGGTCACAGGTGCTCATTTTATTGACTTTGTTGACATTCGAGTAGAGCCAAACGAACGCCCTGAAGACCTCTACCAGAGATTAATGGCATTTGTGGAAGATAGTCTGCTACAGAGCAACAACATCTCTCATCACGGTGAAAACTTGACTGAGGACGAAGAGTTGACTCCAACACTAGAGAACTTTGTTGTCCTTACATGGCTTAAGTTAATCCATCCAGAGCTACCAAGGCTAGTTAAGCAAAGGTACGGCACTGAACTGCGATCTCGTACTCTAGCTTCCATCAAGCCAGAAATTTCCCAGGCTCTACAGTCCTTACTGGATGAAATACGTTCCTCAGATGACGCTAAGGTCATGCGTGCTGCAGCTTCTAACTTCCACAGATCTACTCGTTCCAGTCGACCCGTCAACAAGGTCCCTATTAGAGCCAACTACCGTGCTAAGACCTGCCCCCTGTGCAAGCAGTCAGGTCGTGCTGATCACACTCATTTTCTAAGTGAATGCCCCAACCTGCCAGAAGATGACCGCCGTTACATTGCCAAGGCCCGGCAAGTGGCTGATATTCTGGACAACGACCCATTGCTCGACACAAGCGATAACCATATTAGTACTCGTGAGAGCGAAGTGTGTGAGAATTTTGATCCTGACCCTCCAACTGCTGCCCTCCGGATACAGGTTAGACAGTCCCCTTACATGGACATGTTCTACCGCCACTATCCCGTCCGACTTACCATCGACAGCGGCGCTACAGGCAATATGATCTGCCTCTCTGCTGTTCAACGACTTGGTGCTGAGGTCTACCAGAGCGCTCAATCCGCCCATCAGGCTGACGGATCCTCTCCTTTAAAAGTTATTGGGGAAACTCGCCTACCCCTTTCTCGTGGGAACCACCAGTTCCAATTTGAAGGCCTGGTTGTTGAAAACCTGGACGTTGACATACTTGCCGGTACCCCTTTCATGGAGCTAAATGACATCGCTGTGCGCCCCGCTAGGCGTCAGTTCATCTTAGGCGACAACACCACCTATTCCTACGGTTCAGCCTCTCCTAAAGCCAATGATCAATCTGTCCGTCGTGCAGTCGTCCTTCGTGCTCCTCCTACTACGACCACTGTATGGCCAGGAGAATTCCTGGAGGTAAGCCTACCTCCCGACACCCCAATGGATGCCAAGTACGCCCTCGAACCACGCAGTGACCTCCCTCGTGTACAAATATCCTCGGCATCGCAACCTTGGCCACCTCCCAGTATCGTGTCCAGTGTCGCAGGCAGGATCCGCATTCCCAACCACTCTAGCGAGCCACTCGTTTTCAAACGCAATCAGCATTTTTGTCAAGTTAGCCCCGTCTTTGTACCTTCAAGCCCCACCGACGATGGTAACTCAGTCAAACCCATCCCGCCGAAGACCTCCTCACCTCCCACTTCATTCCATTCCTCCCAGGTCAGCATCGACCCAGACAACCTACTTCCTCCTACAGTGTCGGCTGAATTCCATTCACTACTGCGTGAGTTTGACAGCGTCTTCTATCCTAACTTTCCAGGGTACAATGGAGCAGTTGGCCCCTTTCAAGCCAAGGTAAACATGGGCCCCGTAGAGCCCCCTCAGCGCAAAGGCCGCCTACCTCAATATGCCCCCAACAAGCTCGTAGAACTGCAACAGAAGTTTGATGAGCTTGAACAACTTGGTGTGTTCAAACGCCCCGAGGACGCCGGAATCTTAGTCGAGTACCTCAACCCTTCTTTCCTTGTAAAAAAAGCAATGGCGGCCATCGCCTCGTTACAGTGTTCGCAGACGTGGGCCGCTACAGCAAGCCCCAGCCATCCCTCATGCCCAATGTGGATTCTACTCTGCGCCTCACTGCTCAGTGGAAGCATATCGCTGCAACAGATCTCACAAGCGCATTCTATCAGATCCCACTTGCAAGCGAATCTATGAGATATTGTGGTGTGGCGACTCCATTCCGTGGTGTTCGTGTTTACGCGCGCTCCGCAATGGGCATGCCCGGATCAGAAACAGCCTTAGAGGAGCTCATGTGCAGGGTTCTAGGAGATCTACTTCAGGAAGGCATTGTTGCAAAAATTGCGGATGACTTGTACTGTGGTGGTGACACCCCTACTGATTTACTACACAATTGGAAACGAGTCTTGTCTGCCTTAGCCAACTGTGATCTGCGTCTGTCTGCATCAAAGACAGTAATCAACCCTAAATCGACCATGATCTTAGGATGGATCTGGTCCTCTGGCAGCCTCCGTGCTTGCCCTCACCGAATCGCAACGCTTGCCTCATGCTCCGCCCCCGACACTGTGGGTCGCATGAAGTCGTTTATTGGCGCGTACAAAGTGTTAGCCAGAGTCCTTCCAGGCTGCTCTAAGCTACTGGCCCCCCTTGATGATGTGGTCGCAGGCCGCTTGTCAAAAGAGGAAATCCTGTGGACTGATGACCTCCGCTCTGCATTCTCTACTGCTCAAGCCTCGCTCTCCTCACACCGCACAATCACATTGCCACGACCTAATGACCAGCTCTGGATCGTAACTGATGGCGCCTCAAAAAATCCTGGAATTGGTGCCACTCTTTACGTAACACGTTCTGACAGCCTTCATCTTGCGGGATTTTTTAGCGCTAAACTGAGAAGTCATCAGCTATAATCGTGGCTCCCCTGTGAGATAGAGGCCTTAGCCATTGCTACAGCCACAAAGCACTTCAGTCCATACCTCGTACAGTCTAATCACAAGGCATGTATTCTCTCAGATAGCCAACCATGCGTTCAGGCTTACAAGAAACTATGCAGAGGAGAGTTCTCTGCCAGCCCACGTGTTTCCACCTTTCTTTCCACTGTCAGTCGCTATCAAGCAACCGTCCGCCACGTGTCCGGGTCTGCCATTTTGCCCTCAGACTTTGCCAGTCGGAACGCCTCCGATTGCAACGACCAAAAGTGCCAAGTGTGCAGCTTCATCTCCCGCACAGAAGACTCAGTAGTACGTCATACATCCATTCAAGATGTGTTGACGGGGACTGCTAGGCTCCCGTTCACTAACAGACCAGCCTGGCTAGCCATACAATCTGATTGTCCAGACCTTCGCCGCACTCATGCCCACCTGAAACAGGGCACTCGGCCATCCAAAAAAGTAACCAATGTTAAGGATGTGAAAAGGTACTTAAATGTGGCTACGATCTCCAAAGATGGCCTTCTTGTCGTCAAATGCACAGAGCCTTTAACTACAACACGCGAGCGAATTATAGTTCCACAACAAGTCCTCGATGGTCTTTTAGTGTCACTACACATCCAATTCTGCCACCCGTCAGCCCATCAACTGAAGATGGCAGTCAGCCGCTACCTTTTCGCCCTCGATATGGACAAAGCCGTCAACCGTGTCACCAGCAGTTGTTACAGTTGTGCTGCCCTCCGAAAGACACCTCATGCCGCCATTGAGCAGTCCTCTTGTGCTCCACCAGAAGCTGTTGGAGTGTCTTTCGCTGCCGATGTTGTCAAACGTGCACGTCAACTCATACTCGTCGTGCGTGAATGCGTCACATCTTACACTTCCACTCTACTTCTGGAGGACGAACGACGCCCTACCCTTCGTGACGCACTGATTCGCCTGTGCATACCATTACGTCCACTAGACGGTCCACCCGCTGTCATCCGTACAGATCCTGCTCCTGGATTTAGAGCCATTGTTGGTGACGAGTTACTAAGCCACCACAGACTAACTGTGGAGCTTGGTCGTGTAAAGAATCACAACAAAAACCCTGTAGCGGAAAAAGCCATTCAAGAACTTCAACAGGAAATTCTTCGACGTGATCCTTTGGGTGGAGCTGTATCTCCTCTAGACCTGTCCATAGCCACCGAGACTTTGAACTCACGCATTCGCTCCCGAGGATTATCCGCTCGCGAAATGTGGACGCAACGGGATCAATTCTCCAACAGTCAAGTACCACTAGTTGACCAAGAGTTAATCTCTAAACAACACGAGCTGCGTGACAAGAATCATCCCCACAGTGAAACGTCTAAGAGCCCGCTTAAACGATACCTTCCTACCCAACACCCATCAGTGGGAGACTTGATCTACATCCACTCAGACCGCAACAAATCCTGCTCCAGAGATCGATACTTGGTCGTCTCTGTCGAAGGTTCCTGGTGTAATGTCCAAAAGTTTGTCGGGTCTCAGTTAAGAAGCTTATCCTACCGCGTTAAGAAGTCTGAATGCTACAAGGTCCCCGCTGATGTTAGCAGTACCAGCAACTATGCGAACTCAAGTGACGATACCTCTGAGGATGAAGATGTGCCAGTAGCACCAACACCTCCTCCCCCTCCACCACCAGACATACCGTGTGAGATTTCCACCCCAGCTGCCCAAGTCGCCCCAACTCATCAGGACCTACCTGTCGCATGCGACACTCCCCCGATAGAGCCTATAGCAAGTGAGGATCCAGCTCCTGAAACCACACCTCCTAGACGGTCATCTCGACAACGCCGGCCTCCAGTGCACTTGGCAGACTATGTTACTAACTTTTAGTCAATAAGAACACTGCTAGAAATATGAACTCTCGTTCAGTCTTATACTGTACATTTACCGTGTTCCGGTTTTATAAGAGACTTGACAATGATTGTTTTTGCCTTTATTGCTCAAAAAAAAAAAAGAGGAAAAAAAAAGGCGATCACGCCAGTATTTATGTATGCTTTACATAGGTCAGCGGTTAGACCGCTTTCGTTGCTCATGCGCGTTTTCGCCTCTCCTCTTGCTCTCGTCCTGTTTTGGTTGTAGTTTACCTTTTGTGATTAAAAAGCCTTTTGTTGTGCTGTGTTGGAAAGCTTCGTTGACTGGCGCACAACTGAGCCAAATTTTGAAGCTCAAGAGCATTTTGTTCAAGAGTTCTAGGCGAACGAGTATTAGACATTTTTAGTAATAATGTAAGGAGCGGCCATCTTGGTGCACCAACTTGGCGTCAAAAACTTCTCAGTCTTAATTACACCAAAAATCTCATCACAAAAGATTGGATTCACTACAAGTTCCATTAAATCGGCTTATAAAGCATCTACAATGCAAAAATAACTTTAAACTGGTTCAATTCTGTTGATTTTCACCGCTTATCTCAATAGACAAATTCGGCTAACGCATTGTTGTACCCAACTCAAACCTTTTGGGAATAGAACTCTTCGTTCGTCATATTTCCATATCAATGAAGCATTGACATGGAAATTATATGGAAATATTGCGAACAAAGAAATAGACAAATTCGGCTAACGCATTGTTGTACCCAATTCAAACCTTCTGGGAATAAGATTCTTTGTTCACAATATTTCCATATAATTTCCATGTCAATGCTTCATTGATATGGAAATATGACGAACAAAGAGTTCTAATCCCAAAAGGTTTGAATTGGGTACAACAATGCGTTAACTGAATTTGTCTATTAGCCGAAACAGCAGATTTCGAACCATTTCGGACCAACGACCTTGAGATGTATGGAGAATTCGACATCGTGCTCTAACAACAACCAAGTTGCTTGTTTTATGGCTTAAAGTTTGACGCCGAGAAAAGAAGGTTTAAACTACCGGATCCACAAATAACCGTAAACATGATGTTTCAAAAGCCGTATTAAACATAAACTGCATAAAGAAGAAAACACCAAGTGTTTTTGTTTAAAATTAAAGAAATTGTATGCTAAAGGTTTGTAATCAATAAAGTGTAAAAAAGTGTTAAAATGTATTTTAACGAAGAGGAGTGACTTAATGCTTAAGACATTTTATTAATATTCCATTCACAGTTCTTAAAAAAAAAATAAAACGACTATCGAATTAAATATTTAAATAATTCAAACTTTCCCCCCTCTCATTCAATATTTCTAATAAGTAGTACTTTTATAGCAGGGTCCGTCGACCGGCTACCGAATTTATTTGCTCGATACCGGGCTGTTAGGCCCGGTTCAAACGTCGAACTTCACATGTGCCAAACCTAATGCAAATGAGCAAGAACAATAGATTTTGCTCATTTGCATTAGGTTCGGTACATGTGAAGTTCGACGTTTGAACTGGGCCTTAGAGAAGTTTTCATATTGAGTGTCATGAAAGCAAAACCAAAGTAATTGCTCTGACCAATCAGAACAGACGCAAACAATCCAATGAACCAATCACAACTCGAAGCAAATACACGCGGGAAAACGCGTGCGAGCAAGTCGTGATTGGTTTTCGTTTTACTTCTGGGCCGGGTAGTTCAAAATGCGATTAAACTAACCCAGAGTTAGCGTCAATTTCAATTGCAGTTAAATAATTAATCAATAGAGGTTTTTCTACAGTATTTTTGTCCTTCAGCTTCAGTTTTGATTTGTCTTTATATGCAGCTTAAAATTAGCTTTTGAAATGCTTTTAAACAAAAGAAATTGAATCCTCAGTTAAATTTTAATCCTGGGTTAGCCAACAACCGGGTCCTGATTGGTCGAGAAAGTGGCGCGAGATTTTTTAGCCAAACACAAAGCGCAACAATGCAAAACCAAAGCAATTCTATTCGACACTCAAATGAAAACCAATCTGATTAGAATGCTAATTCCTATTTCGTTGAAACGAAATTTTTTTTCATTACTTATTATTTTCATTACTGATTAGTTCATTAAATCACTGTGAAGAGTGAAAATATCAATATCTTTTCGAAAGAGCTACTCAAAAGAGCTAAAAGGTGTTGGTCCACAACCGAAACATCTTCGGATCTTCCTCGGAAATCGTCGGATATTTTCTGTAATCTTCGGAAATGTTCGGAAAATGATCGAAAACGTTCGAACAAGTTTCGAACAGTGCTCGGGGCATTTTCGAAAATCTTCGTAATCAGTGAAGTAATTCGTGTCGTCTATTTAATAATAGATGGCTGTTTGAAGATATGAAATTTCTCTTCTCGTGTTCAACTTGCTTTCAACGAGCGAGAAGAGAAATTTCCTATCTCCACACATGTATTTAGTTCTCAGTTACATCTATTCGAGCAGTTTCTCCATGGAAGATAAACTTTTCTCGTTCAGAAGGTCAAACTTAACAGGAGGCCCATTCAAATGGCTTCGTGTGTTGGAGCAGTTTTCAATTGAGTATCGAAAGTAATTACACAATTGCTTTGGTTTTGCATTGGTACGCTTTGTGATTGGCTAAAACATCTCGCGCCACTTTCTCGATCAATCAGAAGTAAAACCAAAACCAATCGTCACTTGCTCGCACGCGTATTCCCGCGCTTGGCGCCGCCGACATGTAATTGCTTCGAGCTCTGATTGGTTCATTGGATTGTTTACGACTGCTGTGATTGGTCAGAGTAATTACTTTGGTTTTACCACACTCAATTGAAAACTGCTCTATTGAAATTAATGATAATATGAAAACCACTCTAAAAGCTGACTTCAACAATTAAATAAAAAACAACGATGGTAATAGTTAAATAGATTAAAAATTCTCAAATATTTGAGAAAGTTTCATAGAACTCTCGCTTTGGAATTTCTATATCAATTATCACTGTAAACTGTTTAGAAATTTTGGATGTTCTTCCCCTCTGACGAGCAAGGTTTCTCCAGCGATTTTCGGCCCTTCTTTTTCCTACAAAAAAAAAAAAAAAACAAGAAAAACAAGATTAGAAGAAGCCTATCGGCCATTGATTTTGTTCCCGGTTTTGGCGGAACCTACGAATACAGCCGCCTCTTGTAGAGCATCATAACCAACACCACAATAAAGAACTGCTCAATAGCTTTCATTTGAATGGTCACACTGTAGGATTTCATCCAGAGACTCCAAAGTTAGAACCACCTTGTTCAGCATAATAAACAGTACCACAGGAAAGTACTGCTCAGTAGCTTTCATTTGAATGGTCACACTTTAGGATTTCATCCACATACTCAAAAGTTAGAACCACCTTGTACAGCATAATAAACAGTACCACAGGAAAGTACTGCTCAATAGCTTTCATTTGAATGGTCACACTTTAGGATTTCATCCACAGACTCAAAAGTTAGAATCAGCTTGTACAGCATAATAAACAGCACCACAGGAAAGTACTGCTCAATAGCTTTCATTTGAATGGTCACACTGTAGGATTTCATCCACAGACTTAAAGAACCACCTTGTACAGCATAAGAAACAGCACCACAATAACGCACTGTTCGATAGCTTTCATTTTAATGGTCACACTTTAGGGTTTTATCCAACGACTCAAATTGAAGTTAGAACGACCCTGCACAGCATAATAAGCAGTACCACAGAAAAGTACTGCTCAATAGCTTTTATTTGAATGGTCACAATTTAGGATTTTCTCCATGGACTCAAAAGTTAGAACCACCTTGCAAAGCATTATATTAAATCAGTATCAATGTGTTTTTTTTTTTTCGTGAAATTGAAACAAATTCTTCTAGGAAGACTTGAGTCCAAATACATCGCTTAAATATGTGACATTTTACAAGAAAAATGTTACCTTGTACATTGATGTTTTTTGATAGTTAGACGCTCCACAATTCCTGAAATAAAAAGCAAAAAAAAAAAAATAATAATAATAAAATACCATAAAATTCTGCTTAATATAGGTTCAAGGTTTGTTTCTTATAAATCGTAGTTTGACAGAGATGTTAGAATAAACCATAAATGAATGGATAGACTATTTATCGCACGACAATCAGCAAGGGGAGAGAGAACGTTTGCATCAACGTACCTGCAAGGGTGTTTTGGAAGAGGCGCTCCGTAAGCGACCGTTCGCTGTTTACATTCTTTACAAGCGAAGAACTTCTTCAGCGTTTTTGAATAATTTAATGAATGTTGCTCCTTATAGCAGAGTTGAGAAGCACTCTCCGCAACGTAGTCACACTGCAAGGTCAAGCAAAGGTAAATTCGCATGATGTTGTTTTCTTTTTAAATTGAACAATAGCGTAGCGCACAATTACTATTTATAGAACTAAAACTCAGACAAACAAACCAAAAGTGACTCTCGGGGGATTCCTAATAACGAATTTCTATTGTCAGAAATGCAAGAATAAACAAGAATAAATTATAAACTCAGACAAACATGAGTACTGACGTCATTTGTGCGCTTTGCTATTAGATTATGACCTCGATATTTTTATCGTGTGATAGTTGATATGAGGGCGAAGCCCGAATCAACTATCACGCAAAGAAATCAAGAGCGAATAATCTAATTGTTTTAGGTTAAGTATAAAATACTAGACGTTCAAAACTTAACAACAAGACAGGCTCGCGTTTTTATTGAATGATATAAATAACAACCGCACACACTCACTTTCTACTACAGGATAGATAGTGAGTAGCGTAGCCAATAAGAGAACAGCATAGAATGCTAGAAGATTTCACTAATAGTATGTAGATTAGCATCTGGTTTTGGTCATCTTAATGAGGTATTAGCTTTGTCAGGCATCCCTGCCTTCTTTGGCGAAGTTTGTAAATAAAATAAAAAAAAATCACTCTAGTTTGTTCATATTTTCAGCTTGTGGTTATGGCAACCGCAGGACTTTCTCCGGTACTTTCAGCTTGGGCTGCCTGTGTATCTATAGGCTATTTCTCACCTGTTTGCAGCATACCACTTTTACTTTTATTTCTGTGATTGCCTTCATTTTGTCCTCAAGTAGCTCTTTTTTCTCCAATTCGTTGAAGTATTTTTCCTCTCGTTCATTTTCGGCCTAAAAGGGAGGGGAACCGTCAGTATAATGGAAACCTACGCAATCAAAACCTAAGTTATCACTCTAGCCAATCACGACAGACGCAGACAATCCAATGAACCAATCAAAACTCAAAGCAAATACATGTAGCCGGCGCCAAGCGCGGGAAAACGCGTGCGTGGTTTTGGTTTTAAATCTGATTGGTCGAGAAAGTGGTGTAAGATTTTTTTAGCCAATCACGAAGCGTGGCAATGCAAAACCAAGTCAATAGGCCATTTCCGAGTTGCTTTTTTTCTCGTTTTCAAAGCGAGACTTGGTGCACAACCTTTCATATGAAAATTAGTTTTCATTCACATGTAAATAAAACTAATTTTCACATGAAAGGTTGTGCACCAAGCCTCACTCTGATAACGAGACAAAAAGCAACTCGGAAATGGCCTATTGCAAAATTACTTTCGACGCTCGATTGATAACTGCTCTATCCACTGGATAGTGATTTGTACGGAGGAAAGAGTTATCCACCTTTTCAACTTCGCGGTTGCTTGAGGGAGCTTTTAATTACAAAGTTTTACTGTTTGAGAATTTAAACGGGGTTTTATGAGGATGGTCGCTAAGGAGATCGACAGTGGTCGCGAGAAAAACTCGAACTGCTAATAAAGACTCACCTCTAATACAGCCCCAACATGCAGCGATTTTGCCGCCAGTAACTTTTTTCCCTCTTCAGAATCAAGGTCTATTGAGCCAAATTCTGCTCCTAAAATCCGTCTTCTTTTCTTTCTCGAATTGTGATTGCTATTTTCTTCATCATTTTCTAAAAAAATATTAATAAAATCAATCAATGAATAAAAAATAAGACGCAAATTATTGAGTCTCAGACAACATAATTATACATGAACCAAAGTATATGTTTGCATCACAGCAAGATTTGTCTCAGTTTGTTTCCAGGTTTTCAGTCTTCTTATCCTGGGTGACACAGGCTTTTCTCTCGCTCTTATATTACACGCCTCTTATGTTTCCTACATATTTTTGTCCCTTTATATTTTCTCTCGCGGCTTCCCCGCTCGTTCCCGGCCTTCGACCAATCATCGGTCCTCGGCTGGCCTCGACTACGAAACGAACGTGTGCCGTGGGAGAACCTCTAGAACCCAGGTTACAGTCTTCAATACATTTGTCGCAAAACGGAGCCGATAAGGCGGAGTCAAACGAGAGCGAGAGTTACCGAGAGTTGCCGAGAGTTGACGAGAGCTGACGTTCTCGCTCTCTTGTGGCCAGGTTGCCGATAATCGCTGAGAGTCTAAAGGCGCTGTTACACGATGCAATTTTTTCCGCAGCTTGTCTTGTCTTGTCTTGTTTCGCAACGCCGTTGCGAGACAAGTTGCAGAAAAAATTGCACCGTGTAACAGCGCCTTAAGAAACTTTTCGTCCAACTCTCGGCGACCTTAGTTCTTGTTTGGTTTAAATAGCGTGACCTCAACAAGTCAGCCATAAACTTACCTTTACCACTGTCATCAGAAGCCTTCTTTTCAATCTGCTCCAGAGCTTTTGGCGATAATTTTCTTCTAACAGCATTCGGATCTTCTTTCTCTATCGGCCCCTTCTGTTTCACAAGTAATATTGCTTGAGACTAAAAGGAAAGCAAAAATGCAAATAAACAAAATAGTTTATGGCCTTTTAAACCTACAAAGTAAAGTGCCTTTCTCAAAAACACATTTTTCGAGGATAGTTTTGTTATTAATACGAATGATGTTGAAAAGGTGAAGTAAATTAAATACGGGTAACAAATCGTACAAGTTGTTGCGAAACAATCTTGCGTTGCAGCCGGGTCGTAGCCCTGATGTTGGACGTGCTAGCAAAAAGTAGTAGCGACATATATTTTCTAAAACATTAAACTTTGTTGCGCGCGCAGGTGATAGTACGCGAAACAAACAATCTCAACTTGCAACATAACATTGTTGTGACAGAAGTTACACGAAAATGTTGTCAGTATTACTTGGCCTGTAACTGTACCTGCAGCTTGCATAATTATAATCAGGGCGGATGATTATATTGGGCTAAATCAGCTCGCGCGCTCTCGGATGTTCCATTAGTCAACGGGTAACATTCATTGACTCGTTAAAGTTGCCCGTCAAGTTGGTACTTGGCGAACTTTTGTAGACAATCTTTCTCCTTTAAGTCAAAAACGTTTTTTTTAGTGTATACCAAATACGTGTACCAACTTAAAGGGGATATGAACCGAAATTTCTTTTCATGTAGTTATAAAATTTAGCCTTTGAAACGCACGATTCCAAAATTTGAGACATTTAGAGTAAAAATTAGCGATGTTACAAGCGTTCGAAGTTACGCTATTTTGCCCTGAAAATGGTCATGAAATTCAAGGGACTGGAGTCGAGTTGTGACGTAGTGTTGGTTGCAAAAGTTTGTTTCTGTTCAGTGATTCTCCGTGAGTTCTTGCCACTCCGAAAGATGTCTAGGCATTCGGTTGCGCCCGTAGCAAGACTCCTTGAAATGCGTGCGACAGAGCCGCCATACTGGATATTGAACTGATCGTGCAACCAACATTACGTCACATCACGTGACATTTTGGACGGGCGATTTGAAAACCATTTCTTAAAGCAAAATAGCGTAACTTTGAACGCTTGTAACGTCACCAATTTTCAAATTCTCAAATTCTGGAATCGTACATTTCAAAGGCTAAATTTTATAACTACATAAAAAGAAATCTCGGTTCATATGCACTTTAACGAGTCGATGAATGTTACCCGTTGATTAATGGAACATCCGAAAGCGCGCGAGCTGAATTATAGCCCAATATATAATCATCCGCTCTAATTATAATTATGCAAGCTACAGGTAAAATCTTCGCAGCTCGATTCGTTCGTCCCTCTCGCGGACTTCTCTCGCCAAAGACAAGAGTAAAAGAAAGAGATTGTCGCAATCTACAAGAACCTGTATCGTTGATAACCTTTTCGCGCGGATTTCAATTGAGTGTCGAAGTAATTTCGCGATTGTTTTAGGTTTGCATTGCTACGCTTTGTGATTGGCTAAAAAAATCTCACGCCACTTTATCAACCAATCAGAGACCGAAACCAATCGTGACTTGCTTGCACGCGTTTTCCTGCGCTTGGCGCCGGCGAGATGTGTTTGCTTTGAAGTCTAATTGGTTCATTGGATTGTCTGCCTCTATTGTGATTGGCCAGAGTAATTACTTTGGTTTTGGTTTGACTACGTTCAAGCGGAAACCTTTATCTAAAACATTACTTGCAAAGTCGACACTCCGATTACTAGACATACCTTTGCTCTATCTAAGTCACTTGACTTTCGTTTCTTGACATTTGGTGATTCATCGAAGAAAATGTCGGACCCCGGGGTCAAGCCACGCCCAAGCATAGGGGTGTCCTGCTTGTTACTTGAGGTGGAACTCACTGAGGTGCTTGTGGGTTGCGAAAATTTATGACGTTTGATTTCTTTTTCATGCGCTTTAAGGAGATCCGATGCAGACCTTGTCGGCTGTCTCTCGTCTTCTGGTTTTTCTGAAACATAAAAGATAAGAAAAACCATAAAAAGAGTACTTTGCAAACTTCAGAATTTTTAACTTTAAGACGAACCAAATGCAGGTCTTATTTATAAAGGGGTTAGTTTCTAAAGAAATTGTGGTGCAGCGTCGGTGGGAGAGCTTTCCAGCGCTAGCCCTTCGTAAGATTCTCTCTGATGAAGGACTAGTGCTCGAAACGCCAGGTTTTAAATCTATTTACCGCGACCAATTTACTCGTAAACTAAGGATTTTACGGTATGCTAATTTGACTGACAAAAGGTTGGTGTTATATGAAATGCTCTTGGGAATATGCAGTCCTCCCAAGAGCATTTAAAAACAATAGTGTATGCAAAATTTGGGGGCAAACAAAGTGTATTATGGGCAATTCGAAAATAGAGAATTGTGAACAAATAGAGCGTATGCACTCACGTGGCAAGCAGCTATGCAAATTTATTGGAACAAAAGAAAGTGTTAACATAAGAAAAGCGTTCAAATCCCACAGGATTGTTTTGGTACACCAACATGGCCGCCGTTCTATTGTTTTGGTACACCAATATGGCCGCCGTGACGTCATGTGCATACGCTCTATAGTCAGTGGCTAACAAAAATGTCTTGCACAGGCCGAGGTTCATCTGTAATGAATAACCACACTTACTTTGTTCTTCATCCTGGTTTAAATGTTTGACAAGATTTCTAGTGCCCACAGATGGCAAAGCAAGGAGTTGAACTCTGGTGAAAGACAACAAACGAATGTTAAACAATGTTTAAAAGGAAAGACTGTAAAGGCATACAAATTAAGCATACAATTATTTAAAGACGCATACAATATGTTTGTAAATTTATTAAGTGCAAGCTTGGTTTTCCTTGGTTTTCCTTGGTTTTCCAGGCATGCCAGTATGCCATTACAAACACAGGCATACCAACAGTCAAATCCATAGTTCCTTGGGGGGGGGGGGGGGGGAACCCTGATAGGCACTACTAAGGACATAATATTGAAACTAAATACCCTAAAAAGTATGGCGCGTTATTAGGGTCAAAATTAAATATACAAACGTTTTTCAGATTGAATTTCGAAACGAGTCTTTTTGTTTACAATTACTTTCTAATCGCAGCCCTTGTTGCATGCTTAATTGCGAATTAAGTTTATCTTGACATTTCCTTCTAAAATTTACATCTTTTTGCGTGTTTGAAGAGGTGAATAGAGTATTACTACATTTAAAATTACTTGTAAAATGTTTGTTTCTGCTATTTGCGAACCACCTCACGATAGTCGCTTTGCATGCAAATTTTTGTTGTAAATATCTAAACTCCTTGTACACATTTTCGAAATAAATCCCTCTTTGCAATGCCGTACGTCTTCTTCCGATGCGATCGAAATCACAATGAATTTGCTGATTTCCGGTTTATCAGTTTGTGTATTTAATTTTGACCCTAATAACGCGCCATAAAAAGTACCAAAACCACATTTTTTTTACCCCTAAAAAGGTGCAACGAGGATCCCCATCATTTTTGTATCAGAGTCCCCCACCCCACTCAACAGGTCCCTCCATGGAGTTCCCTCACACTGCTGTCCTTTTCTTTTACCAGCCTGTCTCATTTTCCACCATTTAGGAAATTTTACTTCCACTCCTGTTACCCTGCCTCCTGTAGGTTATCTCCCTCTTTTGTCCAAGATTCCTGTCCCATTGCTCCCTGCCCTCCCTCCCCCATCCCCCTCCTTCCCCCTTCCCCCCTCCCTCCCCCTTCCCCCTCCCTTCCCCCCCCCATCCCAATCCCCTCCTCCATCCCCCATCAACACTTACAGGTGATCAGAGGGTTCTGTGGTGTTCTTGTTTCCTTGTTTATCACTTGAATCAGCTGTAAAAAAAAAAAAACAGTTCCAACAAACAGTTATGAATCTTTTATGATTGCAATGAAACACACTACTGGGGCATTTCTATGGTTGAGACAGCAACATGACTGACTTTCCACCATTTAAAATCAGATGTAGAAAAAAAAAAAAAAAGATTTGCAATAATGTTTGACTAATGATCGCAAATCAGACTGATACAACATTTTCTCCAGAGGGAGGGGGGGGGACTGCACAAGCAGAGCACTACACTGTTGTCACAAATAGGTGGACTGAAAAACAGTCGGTTTTTCCCTCTTCTTTGAGGGGGAGGCGTGAAGCACCAACACTTGTGAGAAAGGGATGCAAAGCACCCATCCTTGTATGCAAGCCTCACATTCCTTACACACTCTCTGTATTCAGACTTGCTCTTGACTAGTTGTTTTCCTCGGCTTCAGCTATCAATGTTTTTTCGGTGGACTTGCGCAAAAAAAAAAAACAACAGACTATTTTGCATTGTAAAAAATGCCACTTTGAATGGTCATGTCATTCAATCATTATTTACCATGCTGTTGCTAATTATTGTCTTATCAGTTCGGCACATGTAAAAGAAGAGAAATCAAAAGATGTTGCACTCATAGTATTAGTAATTGTTCATTTTGTTTTGCCATCTTTTTGCTTTTTGTTTTTTTTTAGGTCGGAAGGGGTGGGGGGAGAGGATGTTGTTTTTTGCCTTTTTTGTTTTGCAAGCTACTTATCTACAATGTATATTTAAATTCCTTTGCTGTAAGCAACTACACATGAAAGCTGTACCATAAGACACACCTTTAGTGGCCGCATCAGCTACATTCTTGTTTCCAATACCAAGACTTTTCAGTGTTACATTTTTCTTCTTGTGATCGGTGGTATGAGTTGAGGCAGATACTGAGCGTCCCCCGTACATGAAGGTAGAATTGTTCAGGTCTTTTTGGAACTTCTTCATAAGTGGAGCTTTAGCTGATGGCGCATACCTGAAGTTCATGTTTACATTTGGTAAATTTTTTTTTTAATTTTCTGGTGTCATAACCTGGGATTGAGAAAGGTCATGTTTCCCATAATATTAAAGATGCTATAAATTATTATATAAATAATGTAACAATTAACATCAATGACAATTATAATTCAAACATGTTTTGTGAAGCTGTTGTTTTGCGTTGAAGCGCAACTCAATCGATTCCACGAGACCGCATGCAGTTCTTGCCCTTTTAACGGATTGATTTTGCCAGGGTCTATTAAACGGATGACCTGATTGCCGTTAAAACAGATGGCGTATCCGTTCGAACGGACTAGTGTTACCGTTAAAACGGTTTGTTAAATTTATCAAACGGATTAAAAAACAGGTTAAACGCTTCTTTAAATCGTTTTAACGGATGCTAAACGGATAGCAAACGCTTTTAAGCCGTTAAACGGATATCCGTTAGTGTACGTTTTCCCAAATCAGGTCACAAGTCTGAAAATTGGACAGGACTCACTGATTGGTGGTCTCTTTATGTACATCCCCCCCCCCCCTTCCAGCCTAAAAAGATAGTATAGAACTTTCTCATAATGGAGGCTGATTTATTTATTCTTTCATAGTAATAATTATTATGTATGTTAATTAGCCTTAATAAATAAATCGGCCACAATTATAAAACAGGTCTACACCCCCCACTCTATCAGGATTAGACCACTGAGAAAAAGATTCAAGTTTCCTGTTCCTTGTTACTAACAGTGCAAGCTTCATGCACACAGAATATTAAAATCTCATATGAACTTTATAGGCCAATATGTTTTGTCCGTATGGCTCGTCATCATCATCATCATGTAGGTGCAGGTACCTTGCGTAGCCCCCACCCCACCCCACTTCCTCACCCTCTCCACCCATGGGTCCTTGTCAAGTTAGTATACTTGTCATGACTAGTTTCCTGATTTCTCACCCTGCCTGACATTCCATTCTCTGAGATCTCATCTTCTTGTAAGCTGCTTGGATATGATATTCACAAAACTCACCATGTTGCCTGACAAGCAATAAAAAGTACTAATTGCATAATTTGCATGGAACTGGAAGGTCAACAAGTATAAGTAACACTACTTGCTCAGTGACGGATCCAGGGGGAGGGTTGGGAGAGGGGGGGGGGGGCGGACCCTCCCCCCCATCAGACCTGTGTCTCCCATGTGGTGCATAAAAATAATAGAATAAAATGATTTTATACGTAGTTGTTTCACTTCCACCAATTGACTGATTGTCAAGTTTTTGACTTAACAAACGCTTTTCGACTCTCAGGAATGCCGTAAATGGCATTTTAGAGGGTAAAATCGGAATTTTTTCCGGGGAACATGCACCTGGACCCCCCTTTAAGAAATTCCTGAATCCACCCCTGATGCTCATGACTACCTGTTAACAAAATTCCCACAAGGGCGACTATCTGATCTCTTGACATCTCTACACTTTCCAAGGTCTTTGGATATTCCCATCAGCATTAGCTTTTTAGCATTGTCCAAGGTAAGGGCCAGATCTTTAGAATTTTTCTGGAAGGCATAATGTGAAAGAAAACACAAGATCAAAGGCTCCTATATGTATGAGCAGAGACCCATAGGTGGGTTGAAACGTGCAACTGTTTCTATACGCTTCAAAACAAGTTTCGGATTACAGCTCATTTCGAAAAATACCATATAATAATCTTTTATGTGCAGGCTCAGCTTCACCGGGTGTAATTATTGAAGTCTGCTTTGTTAGAATGGCACAATGGAATTCAGAGTACATGTAGGAACGCTAGGACAATAGCATTGTGTGTTCGTACACAAATGTGCACCGTATGTAAATAGCCAAGAAGTTGAAGCATAACATGTGCAGTTCATGCTGAAAACAAAGAAAATTAGAAAAATCAGGCTTACATCAAGCACTACCCAAACCTGCACTTTAAAGAGTATTATGGTATTTTTCGAAGTGGCCTATTTAATTTGCTAAGAAGTTGTTACTAACAGCTATATTTGGAAAATCAAGATAAAAATATTAACCAATCAATTCGTTAGAACAACTTGCTAAGTAAACACTGGACCGAGGGGTTTCCAAATATGGTACTAAGCAAAAAATGAATAATTTTGGAAAAATGATGAGAAGTTGGGACCCTCCCCTCCCCTGGACATTTTGTTCCATTGGCCCCCCCCCCCCACACCCACCCCCTACATCCATCATCCCACCCTCCCTTCCCTCCAATGCCATCCCCATGGGTAAGGCAGGTGACCATTACATATCACAGGCTCAATATTCACTGACCCTCCCCTCTCCTAGGCATTGTCCTCCACTAACCCCCCCCACCCCACCCCTTGCATCTAACTCCCCACCCTCCCCTCCCTCCAATACTGTCCCCATGGCTAAGGCAGTTGATCATTACATCTCGTGGGCTTCATGTTAACAGCTACAATGTAATCAACTGATGAAGTGATCAAGTAATATTTGGTCCCACTGCTATAACTTGCTTCACATATTCACAAGTTAAAAACTAAAAATTAAAATAACATTGAACCTGTAAAAATTATTGTTGCTTTAAACAATCTGGGATCAATTTGCAAATCAGGGATCTCAGTGTTATTAATGACATTTACACGTACATGTAAATTTAATAATTGCAACCGTGATGAGAATGTATCCACAAGTTAGGACTACAGTTGTATGCTGGGAGGGATTACAAACAAAAGTATACACAAGCGATCAGACGATAAGGTAGGCCTTCAAGGAAGGGGTGTGGACATGAGAAGTCTCCAGGAGGAGGAGTTGTATGATGGAGGACTATTTACTACCAGCAACTCCAACAATCTATAAGAGAACAATTTATGGTAGTATAGAGATTTTGCACGGCAGCCATGTTGCATGGCAGGAACAATAGATTCTTTTCCCTATTAGGGAAAGAATGTTCTTTCTAATGCAAAACATTTCCATTGTTCCTGCCATGCAACATGGCTGCCATGCAATTTGCTGACCTCTTTTGCAGGCAGAAGAGATGCATTCAGAAGAGCAATTACACTCCCTTCAGTTGTCTTCCAATGTTCTTTGTATACATCCCCAAACAGAAACAAGGCAACAAATTCATTGGTGCTGTTAGGTCCCAAATCTGACAGTTTCCAAATGCCGTATGTCTTACCCTGATAATAACGTTCAGCAATAGTTCATCAATATGACAATTCATAATTTATCAAACACAACTGTTAATAATATGATGTCAGGTACAGTCATTGGTCCCCTTTTACCACTACTACTCCGGGTACACCCGCACCAATTCAATGAGTTTTCTCCACTTCCATTTCATATGAACATTTATAGGGTTATCCAGGTACATATGGAGGAAATGACTGCCTGCCCCCCCCCCCCCCCCCCCCTCCTCCAAAAAAAATATCAAGGGTGGTGGTATTGGGCAGTTGTAACATAGTGGTCCTAAACAAAGTTTTGTTAAATTATCAACCAATAACTTGTTTCTTAAGGTTCAGGCACACAGTGCATAGTTTTTTTGGGGTGTCACACAATGCAATTTGTTGCTTGCAATGTTGCAGAACTTGATTCTCCTTCTGCAAGAGTTGTGCATAACTTGCAATAAAAGTTGCACAGTGTGTTTAAGTGTACTGCACTTTTATGTACAAATAATAAGCAGTTGCCATTAAAAAATTGCATCAAATGGAACTGAAGGTGTTACTTTAATGATGGATAAAATGTTTTTGTGCTGCGCATGGTAAGTGTCACACAGGTGACAAAGAGAGAGAGAGAGAGCTTAAAACAAACTAAAACAACCAGCTAATTTACAAATAACAATAATTAAACAAACAGTGAGAAATACTGCTTGGTAACCCTGCCCCCACCACCTCTTTAATGTGGACAGCCAGAGATGGTCGTGAAGGTGTCTCCAGCTTTGACAGCATTCACTGTAGATATAACAGGGGCGGATCCAGGAATTTCCAAAAGGGGGGGTTGTACACCTCAATAACGAGGTGATGATGACGAGCGCCGTAGGTGCGAGCTTCAAGGGGGGGTCCAAGGACATGTACAATGGAATTTTTTTTCCAATTTTACCCTCTAAAATGTCATTTCCAGCGTTCCTGAGACTCAAAAAGCGTTTGTGAAGTCAAGATATAGAATCTGAAGTTTACCTTAGTTCTCAACCAGAATTTAACTGAAAATAATAATGCTCAATTTATTTTATTATCTTTATGAACCACAAAGGAGGGACATGAACAAATGAAAATGAAAAAAAATGCTGCTCAAGCGCGGGGGGGGGGGGGGGGGGTGGGGGTGTTGCAACCCCCTCAACCACTCCTCTGGATCCGCCCCTGTGTAATTTTAATAATCATTCTTACATTGGAACTTTTCTTAGGTGGAAGTTTTTGAACTACGACACCAACTGTTACCCAGTCCCCATCAATATCACTGTTCCCTTTGATATTTGTTGGAATCTGTGAAATTTTCACCATCTTTCTCCCTTCCATTCTCTTCTCCATTATCACTGATGAAATCAGTGGGTTAATAATCCGCAAGCCAGAGAACCTGTCACTGAAGTATTTATCATCATCAGTGCTTTCTCTTGTTCTAGTTTCCAGTTCTCTGGTGGCTGTACTCTTTGATGACGCCAAGCCTCCATCTGCTGGCTTCTTACCCCACACACCCTGGCTATCAGCTGCTTTTGAGCTTGTTGGTTCCGAATGTTTTGCCGATTTTTTATTCACAGTTGATGGATACTCTACAGATTTTCTTTTTGTAGAGCTAAGAGATTTGGAGCCAGCTTCTGTTGAGACTGTAAAATAAATAACAGTGAAATCAGTGGAACCACTGCTTACGGACACCTCCATAATACCAACACCTTTTTATCACGGAGAGTTCTCTTGGTCCGAAAGATTTAAAAATTCATAATTATAATCCCAGACAGACAGACAGACAGTAGACCAATGTTGGCCAGTTAGTGGTTTGTTTGTTTGTATGTTCCTTATTTTGCTGTTAACACAAGTGTATAATGTAGTACCTTTATTTATGCATTCTCCAATCAACTGCTTCCCTTTCAGTTCCTAGTCTATTTTTGTGACCCCTTTAAATGCTAAAACATTAAATTTTGTTACCCTTTGTATAAGGCAAGAGTGAAAATGGCACCGATTTTGGACAGAGCACCCCCCCCCCCCCCCACCCCACCCCACACACCATACAGTCCAATATATGTATATATTGTTGGGGGCAAGGTGTTTTCTAATAATATAATCAATCATTCTCTGATAATTATTGACCTATTAACATAAATTATATACCAGACAATACTTTTCCCCTGAAAGTACTCTGATTACCTGGCTGAGTTCTAGATTGTGTAGATGTATGTGCAATCCTTTTGTGATCTTTAGAAAATAAATTTGGTGGACTTGTCTCCTTTTTTGAAGCAGAACTGTGGTTATTATGAGTTTGTGTATCATTTGACTCTTGAGCCTCTTTAGGAGATTGTGATTCTTTTCTGTCACTTTTTGATGTTTGCTGCAGTGCTACTGTTTGGACAAAAGCAGTTAAGGTGACATCCAAATTAATGTATCCACTAAGATTTTATTTATTGTCAACAATGGATCAAAATACAGGTACTCAATTATTTTGCATTTTTTACCCATTCAGGGCTCGACATTGCGTCCTGTGGGGTTGCCAATGCGACTGGATTTGATCTGCTGGCGACTTACTTTTCACTCTTGATCGCTAGTTTGGCCACTAAGATATTTCATTTAGATTTTTTTTACTTTCTTAGTCTAACAGAAGAATATAAATTGTACTTTCTCATTTTCACGTATGATGTGATCAAAAGTATTCTTCTGATTGTAAGTTGAAACCGGATTGACACAGACTCTCTAGAATACCTGTGCTGGCGACCAAGCCTGAAAACTTAGTGGCCAGCTGGCCCCTATTTTTTTTTCCTGAAAGTCAAGCCCTGCCATTAATCCCAAGTATTATAATAACCATCACTAGTCTTCATCTCTGTTAATAGAATATCAGTGAATTGTCATACTGACTCTGGATAACATTAACCCTTAATTTAAGCCCTAATTTCAAAATTTAAATTCTTATTTCTAGTCCTATACATTTCCTATAGAAGTAGTGGGGAGAAATTGTTTGGATATCAAGAGAACTCATCTTGTGTGATCATGTCCTTAATTCTCATGACGTTTTTGATTGATAAGGCATTAATATTACAAGGAGAAATTTGATGCTGATCACTCTTAGGACTTAAAGGGCTAATCTGGTAGTGGGTCTGCCAGCTGTCTCTGGCTGGTGTCAGTAAATACATACAAAAATCAACAAATAATACAGTTACAATGACAATCGATAGACAAGTACCGAAAAAAAAAAAATCATTTACAACAATGAAGTAACAGAGTAAGGAACATAGTCACTGATTAAGCTGAGTGTTGAATGCTCCAAAGCAAAAATCTGAGTAGGAGCTTGCCTTGACAACATTGGATGGCAAAGCATTCTATGCTAGAATGGTTCTTACATAAAACAAGTACTTATAGGCATTAACTGCTGTGGACTGTTGTCTCATTTTAAAGTCATCAAATTTATCTAGCTTCCACATTTGGTGTTTTGAATCTGTCACTAAAATGCTCAAGTAAAGATCATCTAGAAGGATACAAGCATGTTCTGCCTGAAGTTGTTTGACTTGCTCCTGCAAGGCAGCTATTTTTGCTACAAAAAAAAATACAAGATCACATTATTATACAGAGGAACCCTGCCATACGACCCCCATGTTAATAAGACCACTTTGTTAGTATGACCACTTTTTGGGAAACAAAAAAGTACATAGTCATTTTCTTAACTGAAAAACCTTGTTAATCCAATCATCCCGCTAACACAACTGCATTTTTATTAACCAATAGTGATCACATTAACAAGGTGCAAATGTTATTATAAATGTATTTATGATATTTATGATGATGGTGATAATGATGATGATGATGACGACTTGTCATAGGTCATGGGGCATTATGCGGGGAAGGAGGGGGGGGGAGTCCTGTTTCGCGGTATGTACTTGGTGTATCCCTTATTATTTTGTATTTAAACACTTAGTTTTTATTTCAGTAGAAAAAGAAGATAAAAACAGCAGAATGGGGAATCGAACCCGGGCCGTATGATCTACTCCAGAAATTGTAATTTTTAAGGGATATAAGATAATATGCTGCCAGCCCAGACCATATATAAGAACTAACTCTTTCGATACACTGGAAATACTGGAATCAGTGCTTAACCCTAAATACTAAAATCAGTGCTTCAACCCTAGATACTGTAATCTGACCCTAAATTACACTGCAATATATCTAAATACATTACAATAAGGGATACATGAAATACCATACATGTACATTATGATCAGGGATACACCAAGTACCTAGGTGTTTCGCCTCCAGGCAATTACTGGCCAATCCCATTGGTCCCCCTCCCCCCTAGACTATCATTGAGTTTATTCTTTCATTTATTTGGGATCATTGATCATTGCAGGCTTGAAGCCAAGGTTACAATTGCAATTATTATTGACTTCAAAAGATCAAAAGCGATATAATATAATCTGAATGGATCGCTTTAATACTGACCTGCCATTTCATCCACATTTGAAACTGATGTTGTGTTGGATTGATCACCATGTTGTTGTTGTTGTTGTTGTTGTTGATGTTGTGTTGGATGTTGGGAACTAGAAGCCGTTGATGTCGATTTTGAAGAAGCATTCGAAGAAGTCGCTTCGCCGAAGGCGTCATCATCTTCAAACTCGAAATCACTGTCGGCTAGACTAGCTAGAATGTCAAGATCATCTTGATCTACGATTTAAAAAGCAGACACATGTTCAGTGTGAAGAACAACGAAATCAGACGAAAGATGTAGTGGGGAAGATCATCGATTTCCGGAGTAGTGTGGCAGCAAATAATTCCTTTCATATAAAAACGTTACATAAATGCATTGGTCTTTAAAATGAAGCAATGAATACCTTCCATGTTTGTAGATTAAGTGTGTAGAAACATCAAAATATTCCTCTACTATCAGACCAGATCGAAAGACTCGAGATCAATGCTATGTTTTCCCGCGTAAATGGGTAAAACTGCTGGCTTGACCTAGCGCGGATGCAGAAAATTAAAAAAGAATCTCATTACAGCCGCCCTTAGCAACCACATGGCAACAAACGATTGAATACTGAACGAAAGCTTTATTTCCTGAGCTGAAAACCTTAGAATCGCATTGTTGCGTACCTTGGGGCTAGAAAGAGCCTCACTGTAGCTTGTGTCGTGGAATGGGGGAAATCAACTGATGTGTTTATGAATTTGAGAAGCGTGAAAAAAGCTTTGACAAGAGATATTCCCCGAACTGCGAACTGAGCAATTTGTGAAATCGACTTCTCAACTTTTGATGCTAAATTCTTTGTGAAAGCTGTGGTTTAATGTTTGGAGAATCCAAGGGCTTCGTTAAAGGATCATTTTGAAGCAAACATTGCCTACAAAAGCTCAACTGGACTTCAGAGCTTTCGCATTTTGTTGCGCATCTTCTGCATTTTAAGCTTAAGCTTATCTGTTAACGGAGAAACTTCATTTCGCGTCTAGCTGCAACGAGTATGGTTGTTGGCGAGAAGAAATTGGACAAGGAAAAAGGAGACCATAAAGTTACTTTTACATTAACAGTGGCTTTAGCTTTTTTATCAGGTATGTGCTGTATTAAAAAAAGGAACTTAAAATGAGATTTTTAACTTTCATGATATCAAATTACATCGGTTTATTGCAGAAAATTAATTGTTATTGTTCGTAATCTTATTTCCCAAAGTCAACAAAATGTTTACATATTATGATCGCTGAGTAAATCTCCAGCAAGAGACTGGTAGATTGCATGGTCGATCTACAAATTATCTAAAAATGAATGTTTAACAGTCAAAATGAATTTAATTACGTTCCTTGTACATGTACGTTGTACGTAAGCTTAATATATTATACCGGCTTAAAAAATTAATGTCAACTTTTATTTTACTTCAACTTGTTCAACTTTTATTTTACTTCAAACAGATGACAATGAATTGCCAAAGCCTTTAATGCGAGGCATTGCCGCCTTCAAAGGAAAACGTAAACTGTTTGAGGCACCAAAACCACGATACTATTATCATCTGGAATACAAGCTGTTCCCAACAGACACTGAAACAGTCAAAGCAGATGTTGTTACTTATGGAGTGGCAGCGAAGATCTACTCCGAAAGTGATTCTAAGGTGTTGAGGACTTGGAGGGATGGGGACAAGACTTGGGTGACTTGGACACACAGGTTGGTTCAGCTATAATATAATAAGAGCGGGAGTCCCGGGGGGGGGGGGGGGTACTTGGGTCAACTTTTGCTGGGTATGTGCCGCTGGCCTCTCAGAGCCCCTACCCCATTATAGTCTATTCTGGATTTTGAAGATTTGAAATTTATTAATAAAAAATTCGCATTTTGTGCAAAGCGCGAAATTGTTTCGCAGAGGTTCCTTGTGTGATGTTTACATTCAGATGAGAAAATAAAAAATTAAACGTTATGGGCACTTTAAGATGATTCCTTAGTATTGCATTGCGCATCACATTCTGTGCATAATTTCTTGCCTCATTAGTGCGTACACAGTGCAAACCAAGGAGGTTTTCTTTGAGGATAACTTGGCCAAATGAATAAGAGATTGTTTTCTCCTAAACGAGCACAGTGACCCCAATTTTTTATTGATGTCATTTACTTGTAATAGGACTATAAATAAAAAAGTTAAGTAGTATTAATTCTGTGTAAATCGCATGAAAACCTGTATTTGGAGCCAATTAATAAGGAATATGTGCTAATGACGAAGCAGTACGACTTCCTTGCAAAATTTGCACCATGCCAAGACCCCTTAAAAAGTGCTCATTAACAAGACAAATGTCTTTTTATGCAAGCATACTACTAACTGTATCAGTGATACAGTAGTATCTCACATATTTTAATAAATTTACATGTATTTATTACACAGTCACACTGCAACAGTCACCAAAGACGTCCTTCTTCAGATGTTTAGCCACTCCATGGAACTTAAGATCTGGGATACAAAAGACAAGGTGTCTCCACGTGCACGCTTTGATCGTCCCAAGGCATTTAGGATCCCTAACTCCAAGGGCCCTGAGGACCGAGAGAATTCAAGTGGTGGAGGAGTTCAGCGGATTGTCAGAAGTCAACAGAAATCATATGAAGACACTCAGCCTAAACAGTCACGCATTTTTAAAGGTGATTTAACAAGCTAATCTAAAAGACGTTTTAGTGCAACCCATGCCGCAGTTACCAACTATTTGTAAAACCAGAAATCCATAAGGGTTGAAACGTGTAACGCGCATTCACAGCTTCTGAATATTCAGTTTTTGCTTAGTACCATATTTGGAAAGCCCTCGGTCCCTCGAGATTGGAAGCAAGTTGTTCTAGCGAATTGATTGGTTGATATTTTTATCTTGATTTTCCAAATATGGCTGAAAGAACTTCTTAGCAAATTGAATAATCGGAAGCTTGTTTTGAAGCGCACAAGAGACAGTTGCACGTTTCAACCCACTTATGGGTTTCTGGTAAAACACATTGATCATCTATGCAGGGCTGGTCTAATTCCCCCAGGGAGGGGGGAAACGCCAATATCCAATATAAATATTAAAAGACTTGAAACAAATTGACATCCCATTAATCTGTAACAGTTTTATTGTTATTGAACTGTACATAGTTTTATATTATATTTATTACTGTACATATTCTCCAATTATTTTTATATTACCATAAACATGTATCATAGGGCGCTTACCATTTGTCAGAACTTGCCGGTCGGACCTCTCAATTTGTAAATATTATGCAATTATTTGTCATGACTGATTGGCCAGACTGGTCAATTCGGAAAAGTTACAAAGCCTTTTGATTGACTTGAAGGAGGGGGACATTGGGGGGCTCTGAACACCGCAGACTTTAAAGTGCAAAGATCGCACACCATAGGGTTTGAGATCACCGCAACACCGCAAGCTGGGATTTTATTTATACATGTAAAAAATGAACAACACCACAACACCGCAAATCCCCAATGTCCCCCACTTGAAGGAAAAGGTCTTCAAAAAGCTGCATTCTAGTTACAAACTGACCGGTCTGGTCGGCCAGTTCTACTGACAAATGGTAAGCGGTCCTTAGTGTTTTCGTTTTTCTTTTATTTTTGTTTGTGGCAATACCTGGAAAATAGCGATACTTACAATACTGTAATGAGCTAAGTGTATAATTAGACCACAAAATAAACTCAGTGTAATTACTTACTTATTTACCAGAAATCTGTTTTGTGAGTGTGGCTGTCGTTAATTTTTGCCCCTTAGAGGTACATATACCAATTCAGTATTCTTCGGGTATTAAGTTGGTCCTGTCAGCGTTGAACCTTAAAAGATACTAGAATATCTCTGACAATGGTCATTGTTTATTTAAACACACTTGGTGGTACCAAAACACAAATAATTTTAACCGCAGAGGGGGACTAATAGACTGCCATTGAAAAATACAACCTTTCACATAAAAATATTTTAATGATTATGGAATTCCAAAGGCATGGGGGGTAATGCATTTTGGAATTTCCGAGGAAACAGGGGGGGGGGGGGGGGTGGGGTGGGGGTTAAAATGTGGCAGCCGTCTGTGGTTGGGTGTGGATATTTTCTGGAATTGCCCAATTAAACAAAACTATTATTTAGCGGTGGAACAAATTCTCAATTAATCGTGATTATGACCATTTGGTTCGATTCATGATTCTTTGCTTCCACATTTCGATTTTGGTTCGATTTTTGCATACCTTTTCCATGGTGCCCTCAATGAGTTATATAATTATATTGTGAAATCAGAATTCAGAAGTCTTTAAAATCTGCATTTTTGATTGACGAGCAAAGGCATTTGCAGTTTGTGCATCATTTTGTGTTTCCTGGTAAAATTGCTGCCTTTCTACCACCCCTTGATGAAATTTCCAAATAAAGCAAACCATGTGCAACACTGGAACACCATGACATTACATGTAGCTAATTCGTTAATATAATATATATATTTTTTAAACTGAAGATGATCGCAGTGCTTTAGAGTCCAAGCGGCATTCTCAGACTGCAGGCGTTCCATTTCGACCTGGCTTGACTGGCACAGGAGCAGTTTCTGATGATAGAGCCATTACTGCACCATCGGTAAGCTGGGAAAGTTTGACATTACGCTTAGTTTACTCTTTTTACTTGTGCCTATGGATAGAACACATTTTGGAAAGGCTGTAATATAGGTATCTACTCATGTATGTTGGCTTGCGGTTCTATTGTTATTATGCTTTGAAATTTTTAACCAGTTCAATTGTTCATGCATAGAGAGGCATGAGTTGAGGTTTGCTCTCTGTTTTTATTTTTATTTGTTTCATGATTGTACACTTCCGGTTTATTAGCTTTACCATAAACACTTCCGGTTTCTTGACTTCCCTGAGCTACTGTCACTTCCAGTTCCAAACAATTATGTAGCAAGCAGTGTTACTAAAGTGTCACAGCACTGTCTCCTACAACCCTTGTTACTCATGCGCGAAGCGGCATGAGGTAAGGTTTCGGCTCCGTTTTTCTTGTTATTATTTTTATTATTATTTTTATTTTTTGTGTCACGATTTTGCATGCAAATTTATGCACGCATATTTTAAATTGCGCACTTCTGGTTTAGTGACTTCCGGCTACTGTCACTTCCGGTAAAAGAGCGTTACTTACGTGTCACGACAGCATCTCCTACAACCCTGCATACATTACTATGTTCACGTTTGGTATATATAAGACTTAGAAGAATCACTGGCTTCATTGTGGTACAGCCTTCATTTCCAAAACATTCAATAGTAAACAACGTGGTTTGCAGGAACGATGACTGAGTGAAAGGAGTAACTTATCTCCAGGTCGGACATCTTCTTATCGTGTTTAAAATATATCATAAAACTTTCTTACGCATGCGCATGAGTAAAGGCTGCTTGGAGCCTCTTGTTACATTGCTAATGTTCACATTAGGTATATATAACACACATACGAATATTGCTGGCTTCCTTGTGGTACAACCTTCATTTATAAAACATTAATAGTTACAATGTGGTTTGCAGGAACGATGACTGAATGAAAGGAGTAACTCTTCTCATGTCGGAAATCTTCTTATCTAGTTTAAATTATACCATAAAACTTCTTACTCATGCGCATGAGTGTTAGGCTACTTGGAGACTCTTGTTTTTGTTTTCCTTTGTCTTAGAAAATGGTAAATGGGGAACAACTATGGAAAATAAAAATTAAACTACATTTAACTTCTCTTCAACAGACATTTCGCTCGCAGTCTTTAGCAACAAATCCATCAACTGACACTGGGTTTGCCAGTATTGTTAAAGTTCAGGTGCGAGTTGATGATCAGGACACTCCCCAGTTTAGTCACCTGGCAACACTAGCTGGAGTCTCTCCGTCCATACCTGAGGCTGACCTACAGAGCACAGAACAACGTCAACAGCGCACACAATCTCGCAAGGAATCACGACAATCAAAGGATGGCAATACGTTAATTAGTAAGGGGCATGATGACTGTTCCTTTTTAACTGTATAATAAAGTTAACCCGGTCATTCCTATTATGGAGATATATATTCACCATATTTAGGGCTTCTGATAGGTCGCGGAAAAAAAAGTCAAATTTCGCGGGATTTTCAGAGACAAATTCGCGAGAAAAACGTCCGATTCTTCGGGAATTTTCGGGGCAAATTTCGCCGAAAAACGATCGGTAAAAAACAGCCGATTTCGCGGGAATTTTCTTGGCAAATTTCGCTGAAAAGCGATCGGTTTTGCGCTGATTTGACGGACGTTTTCAATGAAAAAAGGCGACAATTTTGCCATTTTTTTTTGGGGGGGGGGGGGGGGAAATGATGAGCGTTCCTATGCAATAACAACAGCAACAGAAACACCGACTACATGTAAATGTTGCCTTTCTAAAACCGGCGATTTTGCATCTTGTTTGGACTATCGTACTTGCCAAGAAGGGAATATCGAAAGCGGTCTGCTATTTGTTTGACCACGAGGTTCTTTTTAAGGGCCGATTTACACGGTACAACTTTGTCGCATGCGACACGCTTAAAACATGCTTACGGCACGCTTACAACACGAATTACTCCGTGTAAATCAACTCAAGTCATATCGTAAGCATGCCGTAAGCGTGCCGCATGCAACAAAGTTGTACCGTGTAAATCGGCCCTAACAGAGATCACCATTTGCTCTTTCAACAACAAATTTCAATGCGCTTGAGAAACGCGCCAATGCCAAAGCTTTTTACATCGTGGCCACTGCCCAGTTTTTCGCAACATTACGGTAATTTAAGAACGCCTGGTAGTTTTGGGACGTTGTTTACTCGTTAAAGAGACGAAGTTAACTGTTTCAAGTTAAATTTGCAAGTTTACGGCAAGTAAATAGCCCCAGTAGCCAAGATAAGTTTCGAACATGTTGTATCGACATGCATTTGGTAAGATTTATAGCGAATTTCGCGGTATTTCGCGTGTTTTTGTGAATTGCGCTGGATTTCGCGGATTTACCTGAATTTCGCCGCTCCACGACCGCGCGAAACTTGTATCAGAAGCCCTGCATATTCCAGAAAAAAAGAATAAGTAGATTAGTCTCCAAGAATTATTTGTTTAGGCAAACTTGCAGTATAAATAATGTCAAAACATGTTTGCAATACGGCAATAGAAGACATTTAGTTTTCCAGTGGCTCCCATGCAAATTCCGAAAAATTCGTGTATTTGTTTGTGACAATTCTGCATATTCTTATTCCAGAATATGTTCAATCGAGCACACCCTTAATGTAAATCTGACTTTTGAGTCTATGGACGAAATCCTACATGTATGGTGTCAACATTCAATTTCTCCAGTAGTACTTTAGCACATGGACATGTACAGTGTCATTTTCTTTTTCAATATTTAACAAAATGAAATTGGGATTTTTCTTAAATTTTGATCTTTGTCACAGCTTGTCCGCTGACACCTCAACTGCCTGAAAACGTCCGTGACGAAACAACGGTTCTTCTAGTCCTTGAAGATCTTAACAAGAATTTTGAAGATCCTTGAAGATCTTGGCAAGAATTTTAAAGATCGTTGAAGATCTAAAATCGTAGAATCTTGCCAAAGATCTGCAAGGATCCTTTAAATTCTTGGCAAAGATCTTCAAGGATCTTTAAGGATCTTCAAGGATCTTGTAAAGATCTGCAAGGATCCTTTAAATTCTTGGCAAAGATCTTCAAGGATCTTTAAGGTTCTCTAAGGATCTTGTAAAGATCATTAAGAATCTTCCCAAGATCTTACAAAGATCGTCGAAGATCTTTGCCAAGAATTTAAAGGATCCTTGAAGATCTTCGCAAGATTATTGAGGATCTTTGCAAGAATTTAAAAGATCGTCAAAGATGTTTATTAAGATCCTCAGTAAAATCCATGCAGATCCTTTATGCAGATCTTTAAGGATCCTTAAAGATCCTTCAAAGATTCTCAGTCCAGGGACCATTAGTGAGTGACGTCATCCCTTTTTATGATAAAAGATGCCTTTTGTACCTAACTCGAGCAGAAGGAAGAAATATTTTAAAAAGTGCCCAAATGAGAGAGCTCCCGTGAATTGGGCCAGATTTACACGCAAAAAAAAACTATCAGATTTGAGTGGCAAAATCGAAGGAAAATCTGGTCTTCCTACCACTTGCCACTTCTTGTTAAAAAAAATTGCACCTTCTTTATCGTTTTCTGGGAAACTTTTACTTCATAAATAAAGTCTAGTGAAAGGCCAGCAACAAAGGGCAAAAAGACATGAAATAAGAATGAAAAAGAACACAGAGTGGAATGAAGAAAAAGAAAAGTCAAACATCCGGTGTTTTATCTCGTTCAAAAACTATCCTAAAAGTTTGCTTTGTGCGCAGACCCGAAACCAAAAGTCGATTTATTTCACCCCGAAGAAAAAGGAAGCTTACTTTCCATGTTGCAAACAACGTTTTGGACAGTTTCCTGTCAATTTGCCTCCACAGTAGTAAAAAAAAAACAGCATTAATGGCTTCAAATTGCCGTTTTCTGCTAATTCTCTAGAAGTCAATGGGTTAAAGTATCAGTTTTTGGCCTGGAAAATAATTATTCAATCATTTGAAATGTCTTAACTCCTTACAGCAAAAAAGATGCCCTTAAAGGGTAATGCTTCGAAAAAAGACCTTGCAATACAAGCAGCCCACACCAAAATCCACGGAACGGCAACTCTGTCTGTGAAGATGTACACATTCTTCTCTGGCGTGAGATCGACCACAACAAAATTGGGAAAGCCTGCTGGGAACATAGAAGAGTTGTATCTGTCTGTGTCAATTGATAACGATCTGCTGTCTGAGATTCAGAAGTTTGAGTTGAATCCCATGGTTATAAAAGTGTCTTCAGCAAGTGAGCTTCCCAATAAACCACTATCATATATGGAACTGAGAGAAAAGTAAGGGTATTTCTAGGACATTGTATTTAAGGGGTTGGTACTACCTATGGGGCTACATGCAGGGCAACTACTTGGGTATGTACAATCCACACTGGATCTTCAAGGATTCTTAAACATGGAGTACCACTTTAAAAGAAATGGCACCTCTTTCATGCAAATTTAGCTATCTTTCAGTCATGAAATGTAGTTGACTAGAGTGTCCTTTTATGGTCTTAGTATTGACACATGTTGTTTATCGGTTGTTAAAGGTCAAATGAACCAAAAATTTGAATTTTTTTCTTTATCCATTTAAAGCTATTTAAACGTTAAAGGAAACCATAATAAAGCGTACTTACGCAACAATTTGCCTTCCTGAGCCTTTAAGTAAGTCGCATAGCTAAAAGTACGAAGATTTCCGAAGACTTCACGAAAACGTTTCTGAAATGGCCGCGCGCTTCAAGTGGTAGGATTGGTAAGGATTATGACGTCACTATTGTCGAGCCAACCGTGTTCCTAGTGTCCTCTCTTCTGGCAAATACTAAGTATTCTAACTTGTGTGTAAGATTTTCACTGTTTTCGTATTGAAAATGGACAATTGTTGCTGCAGTTTATCGCAGAAGAAAACACCATAGTTTCCCGCTTAGTCACCGACTTTCAACTTCAGTCCTTGACTGTTTTGAGGTGGTCAATAGTGACGTCACTATTGGTTTGCGACAATTTTCCCGATCGCTCTACGATTATGAAGGCCAAAAAGTTTCATTTTTCAACTTCCAATATCTCTGCGATGCCAAGTCGAAAATTTAGTTTTAAACTTCAGAATATGTTTATTTGGTCCTCTTTGAACACATTGCACTAATATTAGATTAAAAGAAAATATGTCAAATTTTTGGTTCATTTGACCTTTAATGCTTCAATGGTTGATTGGCAACTGAAGGTGAGAGTGGTGAGACCAGGCCTCTTTTATACTGGAACTTCCAGTTTAAAAGTTTGAAAGATCTTCGATGATCCTTGATTTTTAATGAAAGATCTTTGCAAAGATTTGCAGTTCAAGATTTTCCAAGATTTGATGAGAACTTACACACATAAAGTGAAGGGCAATGTTCTAACTTACAAGAATCCTTCAAAATCTTAAATCCATTATATCCTTTAGGATCTTTTCACGATTTCTGAAGGTTTCCTGAATAGAATATCTAGACTGCGACCCTACAGATTTGCGATCCGCAACAAACCAGATTCAAAACTGTTATCCATAGCATATCATTACCGTAAAAATGTTTGAACAAAAAAGTTCAAAAAACTGCGTGGCACTTGTAACACCATAAATAATGGAAACTGTTAATTTAAAAAAGTGCCGAAAATTTAAAAGTTTTCAGACGTTTCGGGCTTAGCCCTTCTTCAGTGAAATGTCAATTTTAAACGGTTGACGGTTCTGTTCTTGTATACCACGCCATTTAAACAGTGCGCGCGCCTTAAATAAACCGGAAGTCAGTATTGAGGCGGCGCGGCTGACTCGTACCGAGCTTGAAAATTAGTCGCATCTCATGTCTCTTTCTTTGCTTGCTTGCGCCGCAGAGCTTCACGCCACGCACTTCAGCGTCTTGCAGAAAGTGGCCGTTTGCATTGAAGTGTTGTGCGACGGGGAAACCAGGCAGGTCTTTTTCAATGCTGCGGAGGTGTTCGCCAAAGCGTTCCCCAAGAGAACCGTAACCATTACCGTAATCTGTTAGCACACAGAGGCCTCCTGTTACCTTCCTTTGTCTGCAGAAATCAAAACAAAAAGGAGATGTCTACACCAACCGTTTTGCCAAAAATTGAAAAGCGGTCATCCTGGAAGTTTGTTTTCCTATACAAGTTTAAAAGCCTTGGTGAATTTTTCATGAATTTCTAAAAATTCTGGCCGTCTTCACGACCCCCAGACACCCTGCTGGCTAAAAGCTTGTTCTGCGCTCAGGCAAGAATCTGATGGTCTTTGATAACGTGTACCTAAACTAACATGTTCATTATTTAATTCTTCATGTTAGATGCAAGCCTGTGCATTGCTCATATCAGTTCTATAAACAGCCTATACACGAGAGTGCTGGACGAGAACAAGGCAGTGACGTGTTCTGGAAGGATGTAAATGTGGTCCTTCTAGGCACATTAGACAAAGGTGGTCTAGCAGAGTATCTCCAGGGACCCCATTTCCAGGTTGAGGTCCATGACAGGGATCGTAAGATAGAACAGAAGAAAGTCAAACCCAGCTTATTTGGCGAGAATCCCGAGGATGAAATGATAAATAACGTTAGCCTTGTGGCAGGTAAGAGAGTGTTATTATCTGGACCCCTTGATCCTTAGCTCACAAACGCTTCCAACCTTTGATAACATGTAAGTAGCACCCCCCCCCCCCCCCCCCCCCCCCCCCCCTGGAATAAAATAAAGCCATTCTCCAAAAGTTAAAGGGCCGGTGTTCCGGTGAAATATGGAAATGCGCATTTTGTGTTGAGTTTTCAAAGATGCGAGAATTGAGAACTTGAAAGCCGTATATGTGAGGGTCAATGGCACAAGACCTTTATCACTTGAAGACCTTTCCACACTTCGAACATTGAAACCCCTGCCAGACAAGACGATAATAAAGTTCGCGCGTGACATCCGCGCGTGACAGCCGCTTGTTTATGAATTATATCATTGCAATCTACCAAGTTACCTAGACCTAGAAGAGTTGGTGGCAACTTATAAAACCGTAAAGTGTAGACCCGGGTGGACCCAAAATTTCAAAAGAAGAAATGTTGAGCTAACTTACATCCAGACAATTTAGTCGCGTGCAGGAGACACATGCTCCCCAAAGGAAGCCTACATGTATTTTTCTCTTATTTCATCCAAATCCATGGTCATCCATCCATCCGTCCGTCCATCCATCCACCCATTCATTCACCCACCCACCCACCACCCATCCATCCATCCATCCACCCAAAACTAGTGCTCATTGACATTACTCTTGTAGCTATTTCTCTTTTCTGATTGCCTTTATTTCTTCTGTCAGGTCGTCGCACTACTCACAATCCATTTACCAGCCGAGACAAGCCTTGGGATCCATATGGCATAGCTAAGTTTGACCTGTCAGGACTGTTACTTGGGCAGAAATACCTGCATCTCAGGTCACCTATCCACTGCTGTCCTCTGCCCGACACCCATTCAGGACTTCAGAAGACGGACGGACCTATTGTGGGACAGCCTGGGAATGTTGATGGACCAGGTACGTTTCTATAATGCAAAACAGTCTCTTTTCTTTTTTATTGAGCGATTCGTGGGGAGGCATGAAACACAAAGCATTGAAAATTAGCTTACGATCAGGCGCCGGAGCGAAAGTTGTCAAAACGCCGGAGGGAAAATTAAAATACCACAGATCAATGAAAAATGGGTGTATTGTTATGTATTTGTGTACAGACCCAATCTGCGAGACTCCGAATTTAACAATCGGTTTTCCCCTTCTTCACACTCGCTTCACACTTTTTTTGGCCACCTTAGCTTTCGCTGATTTTTTCGGCAGCCTCATGAAAATATGGACTGTTTTGCAGTGTACGTGATAGTCTATAGGTCTGTCAGTATTCAGCTATTTCAATAAACGTTGTCGGATGAAAGCTTAAAGCCAAGACCGCAAGGTAGTATGGGTTAGGGTTAAAAGCCATTGAATAAAAATCCCATACTACCTTGCAGTCTTGGTTTTTCGCCTTTTTCATCAGACAACGTTAATTGAAATAGCTGTATGATGATGATGATGATTTGTTTATTTATCACTCTCGCAGCCTATGGCTGAATTACAGTGTAGGTCGTATACATATTAAGATAATATACTTCATTAGTATAATACATGAACTTTATGGTAAGAAATTTTTGAACAGTATTTTTTGTAGTAAAAGGTCTCTGACAAAAAGTACTTCCCTTTCAGAGGATAAACCTATGCCAGTTGCTAATTACTTAGAGTGTGGCAGTGAGTTGAAGATAAAAGTCGATCTGGCTTTTCCCTTAAATGCCGAGAATATTTCTGTTCCCACAAAAACCAACCAAGTTGATGAGGTGAGAATAGAGATGGAAATAAATTGTCCTAAAACATAATGTACTGTTTTCGCAAATATCGCCAAATTCTGAAAGTAAAGAATCCCGCGGAAAGCTGTACCAAGCAAACATGATAAAATGTGATGCATATTATTGTAGACAAAAGTAAAAAGATGATAAAATTACCAGACATTTTCTGACAAAAAAAACCCTACAGTTCAGGCGTTGTTCAGGTGTTGCCCTTCATCAGTGGATTTTTGCGCTCGATTATTATTAATAGTCGCGGTTATACGATAAAACTTTTACCTAGATAAATTAGAAATAACAATAGCCGCGGCATTGGCCTTTATTACGCCCCGCCATTTTGTATAAAAACAAAAGATTTACGCCGCCCAGCCTCGCAGTGAAAAAGTTGAACACGAGGTTGGGCGGTCAAAAGAAAAAAACAAAGCATTTTATTCTCCGGGGAGTCAACATGGCCGCTACGTGGTAAAGGCTTTCCATATAATCGCAACGATCGCAGCGATCGTTGCGATCGACGATCGCTGCCATTCTTGCGATCGCTGAGACATCAGGTTTCCATATGATCGCAGCGATCGCAATGAAACGTCGAGTAGGCCTGGATCCGATAAACTTTAAGTGCATTATGGGATACAAGGCTTAGGTGTGCAATGCTGTCTGGGACGTTCTGGATCGCAAGGATCGCAGAGATAGAAATTTTTCTATCTCTGCGATCGCAATCGCAAGGATCACAAGGATCGTAACGATCGCAAGGATCGCAAAGTTTTTGGTTTCCATATGATCGCAAGGGTCGCACAACACTTTTTTCTGCGATCGCTGCGATCCTTGCGATGGCAAAGATCTCATGGATATACCCACCAGACCGTGAAACAAAGACTAAACAATAGACTGCACGGAAATAATAGATCACAAACAAAGACTATAACAATGGAGAATCGTTGTGTGTATATCCATGAGATCTTTGCCCTTGCGATCCTTGCGATTATATGGAAACCAGGCTTTAAATTTGCACTTACCTAGGTAAAGGTTTTTTTCTCCGTGTAACCGATTTTACCTAGGTAAAATTTACCTCGTTTGCACGTGCTGGAAAACAATAGCGCCATTGTTAAACGGCACCCCTAAATTTAAATTAACCAAGGTAAATGGTTTTCTACGTGTAACCGATGTTACCTAGGTAAAATTTCCACTCTGGAGAGCGCATTCAAAAAGTTGCGGATTCGTGAGTCGAATTCGCCGGATACGTGTGGACGGAAGGCCAATCCGCAACAAAGAAGTTGCGGATTCAAAAACATCCTAAGGCCCCTCCCACTCGTATCCGGATATTTTTGAAAAAAAAAGTTGCGGATTGGCCTTCGTCCACACGTATCCGGCTCACGAATCCGCAACTTTTTGAATCCGCTCTCCAGAGTTCAAATTTTTGAATACGCTACGAGTACGGCATCGTGAGGACGGTCGAATCCGGACACTTTTTAATACGCTGACGTAACAGTATCGGATCCAGTCTTTAACCGCGCGAATATTTAACATGGCCGACCGTAATATTATCGCTTCACTTCTACTTGGACTTATTTCAAGTCTACTAACGTGTTTACAGTTGAACTTGGCTTTGAACTTAGCCTTTGCGCATGCTCTGTTGACAACATTTTAAGAGGAACCCTGGGTACTAGAGCGAATCCGGATACGTGTGGACGGGCAAATACGATTCGAATACGCTACGTGTGGACGCGAATATTTTCTAATCCGCAACAAAAAAGTTACGGATTCAAAAATATCCGGATACGTGTGGACGGAGCCTAAGGTTTAAATAAGGCCCCCTCCACACGTATCCGGATATTTTTGAATCCGCAACTTTTTTGTTGCGGATTGGCCTTCCGTCCACACGTATCCGGCGAATTCGGCTCACGAATCCGCAACTTTTTGAATTCGCTCTCCAGAGTGGAAATTTTTGAATACGCTACGAGTACGGCATCGTGTGGACGGTCGAATCCGGATATTTTTGAATACGCTGACGTAACAGTATCAGATCCAGTCTTTAACCGCGCGAATATTCAACATGGCCGACCGAAATGTTATCGCTTCACTTCTACATGGACTTATTTCTAGTCTAATAACGTGTTTACAGTTGAACTTTGATTTGAACTTGGCCTTTGTGTATGCTTTTTTGACAACATTTAAAGAGAAGCCCTGGCTGCTAGAGCGAATCCGGATACGTTTGGTCGGGCAAATACGATTCGAATACGCTACGTGTGGACGCGAATATTTTCTAATCCGCAACAAAAAAGTTGCGGATTCAAAAATATCCGGATACGTGTGGACGGGGCCTAATTCTAACGATTTTTTTGTGCAATTTTTGTCGCACTTGTCGATGCAATTTTTGTCGCGCGCAAGTTGCATCTTCAAATCGCATGTGTAAACGGGCGGCGATTTCAGAGCGATTTGGGCGCGATTTGTCGCACGATGTCGCAGAGGTTTGTTCGAAACCTGATGCAACTTGGCGGCGATTTTTGGGAAATCACAGCAAATCAAAGCAAATGTCGTACCCGAATCGCACAGGAAATCGCCGCTAGTTTACACTTGCGACAAAAGTTGCATTGGAGAGCGCGACGAAAATGGCATCAAAAATGGCATGTGTAAACGGGCCTTTAAAGAAACTTTTTTAAAGCAACCACGGCGGCAACAACAGGGAAAACGTTAGTTAAAAATTTTTATACTACCTCGCAATTATTCCAAATTGTTTCAGGACTTTCAGTAATTTGTCTTATGTTTGGGAGTTGAATTCGCAAGAAAGGAGTTAATATTCAGACAGAGAAAGGAAACCTCGAGTTTGGTCATTTGACGTTGTTGTTTTGCAGAGAACGGCAAAGAAATTTACCAAAGTGTGTAACGCACGTGCAGAGCTGTTGTTTTGCTAATTAAACGTATTGGGTTTTTTTTCCACGTTCTCGTTGCCGTCGCCGAAAACCCCAGGTAAATTGATTTTACCTAGATAAAGCCCGGTTCAAACGTCGAACTTCACATGTGCCGAATCTAATGCAAATGAGCAAAATCTATTGTTCTTGCTCATTTGCGTTACATTCGGCACATGTGAAGTTCGACGTTTGAACCGGGCCTAAAAGTGCAGCGTGTAACCGCGGCTAATGTATCGATCAATCCGAATCTTTGACATCCTCTCCCTAGGGTATTTGAAAATTTGCTGCCCCTCCCCAAGCTGTCACATTTCATAAATCTTAAATGTAACCACTCCTATCCCTCCCTACAGAAACCAACAACCTTTTTCTTGACTTTTCATCTGACAATATTTTTTGTGATTCCACAGTGTCCCTTCGGTCGTATAATCTACGTATTTGAATACAAGAATGCGCCATTCCTTCGGCAACTGCAGTCTGAGATTACAGCGGTCAATGCTGGGGCCCTGGAACTAGATACGCTACCGCAACATGTAATCGAGGCTGCTTTGTCAACATACAAACTGTCAAAGTAAGTTGATAAACATAGAGAAAATAAGAAGAAATAGATTGTGTGGTTTTCCAAAGATTGTCATAAAACTAGCCTACAGCGCAAGCATATTTTTTGATGTGACCAAGTACTGAATATTGTCTTCACGAAATGTTTGAGCGCTAGAAAAGCCGTTAAATACAGGAATGGCTCCGAGCCGTTTGAAAGGAAACCGCTGACCTCATTAGCATTCATTTCTCTCTTTTTTTTGTTTGTGCTTGGATTAGAACGAAAGTAGGCTTTTATTATCAGATAAAATTAGGCCTAGGCAAAGCAATTATTAGATCTAAGCTAGATTCGCGATTAGGTTAGATTTAGGGATAGGGTCACCTTTTATAATTAAATTTTTGTTGGGTTTGCTGGATCAAACCAGTGGTGTAGTGGTGAAGGAGGGATGCTAGTACGCAGGAGGTTCCGGGTTCGATTCTAGGTGATTTATTACATTTTTCTTTTTCTGATAGGAAAAAAAATTCTATAATTGGTGAAAAATTTTCTAAGTGTCGCTCGGAGCCATTCCTGCAATTAACGCCATGTACAGGCTTGTTTGGGCGCAATCTTCTGGTAGTTTCTTGGTGTTGCGGATGGTGTGATCACCAAATGACGTAAAACAAAAAAATTCAAAAGACACTGAACAATACCCACACCACAACACAAAAGCTAACCAACAATGGCATCCGCAACACCAAGAAACACCCAATCTTCTTGGAATATGAAATTAGAGGAAGATTGGGGAGAGTACAAAATGCGGCCAACGGGGTGGGAGTCAGGCAAAAAGACGAAGGAAGGGGGATGAGAAGGAAAACTACGGCATTTTTAACTGGTTGTCGTAGAGTTAAAGCTGAAGCAATCTTGCCACTTTTTTCTCTGTAGAGATCAGAGAAAGAACAAAACATTGAACATCATCACTGGATTCCAAGTGCTCGATGGGCAGTATCACGTGTTTGTCTTAGAAGGCCTGGTTACCCAGGGCATCAAAAGACTGTGGGAAAACCTCCCCAGACCACAAGAAGAAGGTATATACAGAGTTAGAGGGGATTTGTAATCACTATCAAAAATAGGTGCGCAATTCGTACATCTGTGTTTAATTCGGGAATGTTAGCTTTCACCTACAGGCATTGTTCTGGATTTCGCGCGCGAGTGTTTTTTTCTCGATTTCTCAGAAATAAAGTCACTCTTTTTCGCTGGCTATCCGCTAGTTTTTTATATACTAAAACAATTATTCACGTCATGATTAGTGTCGGTGAATAGTGGTAGATATTTACCTCGCCGCTTCGCGACTCAGCAAATATCGACCATTAGTATATACTGAAACAGTGGATAGCATTGTTGGCGCGCTCTGATTGGCTACTGAAACTCGGAATAGCAAGTGCTATTCACCTCCCAGCAATTTGCGCGCGAAAATTGTAATCGTTGACAGGAATAAATGAGTTAAAAAGCATCATTTTCGTTATATTATCTCACTGTTTCAGTATATACTAAAACAACTATTCACCTCAGTGTAAGTGGATAGTGGTGCATATTTACCTCGCCGCACTACCCACCTCCACTTCGGTGAATAGTTGTTAAATATTTGACAGGACTGCAGATTCGTTTATGTATAAGGACTTGTTATAAATTAACTAACATTTTCTTCATTAGATATCACGAAGTTCAATGTTCTCTATAACTCTGACTTGCGGTTTAATGAGCGGCTTTACGCGGCACTCGACGTGGACTTGTGCCGAGTCAGACTCCATCAACCACTGGAGGTCATAGTCCAGAATCCACTGCTGTACGTGAGGGATCTGGTACCTAGGCCCTGCTTTGAAGCACTGGCAAAACTGGACCAGGTAAGGACTGGGAAAAAGACAATTCCAGTAACATAACGCTACTCAAGGTTGGCTCTGAGTGTAAAAGGGTCAAAGGAATATTTGTCCCAAATTTCATTGTCATCCTTTCTTCCCTCACAAAAAAGTAATGTTTTAACGTTACTTGTCTCGCAATTAAAATAGTGAGTCCTTGCTTGCAATTCCCGAACGTAACGACCATCCCGAATGTAACGACCCTCCCGAAAGTAACGACCTCCCGATAATAACGAACTTTCCGATCCTAGGTAAACTTTAAAAGAGAAACTACATGCCCTCAAAATCCGCCGCCTGTTACTCTCGAAATTCTACGCAATTGTTTAACAGTTAATTCCTTGCATATTTCTTGTAGTTGCTGAAAATCACGAAACTCCGTGAAGTGACTCGCTACAACTTATTTCCGTCCGCTAACATGGTCATCTCCATGAGCCGTGAGTTTGGAGTACCGCTAACCGCCGAGGATTTTGGAGGTAGGTTGTTTTGCTTTCTATACTCACGGTTCTTTGTTTTTATATTTCGAATTGCCTGTAGATTGCAACTGAGATTTCAAGTTGTTTACACACTTGCCACAAACTTCAGTTTAGCCTGGTGTAAGCAAGTGAAGCATGACTCGTTGAAAAAGTGCTTCACTTGCGCATGCACGGATCGTGTCGCTTGTACATCTCATTTGCATTTGCGTTATTGTCAATGCCGTTTGCGTTTGTGCACACATCTCATCGTCATCATCATCATCATCATCATCGTCGTCATCATCAATCTTTATTTATACACGAAATCGTATCATATTTACATGGTCTTCCTAAGAGTCGTGCGAATTTACACTAAATCTAAATCCAATTCGAATACTGCGCAAAGGTCCCACTTGGGATATTTGCACAGGGAACGGTCAGCTGTCATTCAATTCAGTGATGGCTTTTGCAGATTAAATCGTTTAATGTCTTGGTCTCGCATAAGGGAGGACTTAAAGCAGTCAACAGAAAAAGCGTTCTGAATACACCCTTGAGTACATTAACTATAGAACTACTTAAGGTTACAGTGTACCTTCGGGGGTGTCTCCAGTATAACAGCTGTAGCGTCTTAAGATTACACTCAATATACCTAAACCCAGACATCAAATTAAAGCTTATAGAGCTGGCTATCTAAATATGGAAACCATTTGGTAATAAAATGAATTGTCGAATTTTTTACGACGTCTAAATTCGAACGTCCGAATCAGCTTTAAAACGCTATAACTCAAAGCGATTATTATATTTTGCTAATTTGATTTGTTCTCGGGTTTCCGGACACGAAGCGCTAAAAAAACGTGTCGGCGATTTTCCATATTCAGTTGCAGTGAAAAGTTACAGAATATTTTCGAAAAGTGGAGAAAAAAAATTGGAATGATCGCACGGAAATGCCTCTTGACGAAAAAGTTTTCGGAATTAAGAAATTCGCCGACACGTTTTTGTTGATTATATGTTAGCCTAGCTTCTGTCCAAATTTGAGGAAAATCGAACAAATTCCCTTTGAGTTGTAGCTCTTCAAAGTGTCCCCAACAAGCGAAAAATTAACTTTGAGAAAACGGCGCTTAAAAAAACATATCGCTTAATAAACAAACTCCGCCCACAAAAGTTATACCGTCATTTCTCCGTCAATTTTCACTATTTTTCGATACTTTTTTTGGATGAAAGTTCATTCTGTAAACTTTATTTTAACGCCAAAAAAAAATTTTCAATAAATTTTCGATCTGAAGGTACACTGTAACCTTAACTAAGAAAGATAAAGCATTAACTAAGAAAGATAAGTATTTGCGTCACACGTGTAAAAGATGGGAACAGTTGTGGCTATTTACCCTAAGACACTGTATCAACTTGAAACAAAACGCAAACTGTTTAACAACAGTTTTCTACTTCAGCTCTCTTGTTACTCTTCTCTGTTGTAGTTTCTCTACTATTCGTATTGTTTGTCTTGTAACTGATCTCTTGTTAAACGTTTCATTTTCCAGATGTCTTCTTTCTTCTTTGCTTCTTCTTTCTTCTTGGAGTTTCTTCCATCACGTCACGTCAAGTTCCTTCTTCTTTCAACTCACACTTAATGATTCTGATGCTTAAGGTCTGATGCGTATCTATAACTTTTCTTTTTGACATTGCTTGTTTTTTTTTTTTTTCCTTTTTTACTTCACTGTTTGGAGAATTTGTGACTTTATGTTGGATTGCTTTTTGCATAGAATTTTGGCGCGTTAATTCTTGCGATTTTATTTTGTCACCATCTTCTCTCTTTCAAGTTACGTTTCTTTGTCTTTGTCGCCCTCACCTCTTGCATCATTTGATGGTTTTATCAGGATAGAATTTGTTCAGCACTTTCACAGCGAAATTACGTGTTTTGAGAAGGGAAAATATCACCATCACAGTATATTTGTAAGTTTTCACTGAAGACGCTTTTTGATCTATTTATACGTTACCGGGATTTTGTATTATTGTAGTTCCTACCCGACAAATGTTTTTCCTTACGTTTCCGTTTGTTTCATTCAGAACTAGAGTCCAGCAGTGGGTCCGAAATGGAAGGGGGTGGTAAGGGTAAACGGCTGGAGGAGCCTACACCCAGGACAACTCGGTCATGGACACCTTTGTCCCTTTACAATACTGATTACGTTGCGCTTCTCAAAGAAAGAGAAAGAAGACTGGTTGGGCATGACTTCATCAGGGAGAACATTGTAAGTAAAGTTTGTAACACGCTGTAGCCAATCAGAACATGAATGTCTACCATTCAGAAGTACGAGCCTGTTACCCGCGTTTGCCACCAGTTAAACATTTTCCCGCTCTTGGTAGCAGTTGCGCGTTTTCCCGCGCTTGGCACCCGTTGAGCGTTTTCCCGCGCTAGGGTACCGGTTGCACGTATTTGCTTTGAGCTCTGATTGGTGGATTGTGTTTTTTGCGTATGCTGTGATTGGTCAAATGTGATTGCCTATGGTTTGCTGTTACGATAGTCATGATCATTTGTCAAATATCTTTTATTCCAGTTGAGGACTCGAACAACAGAACCAAAGAGAAGACCACACACCATCGCTGTGGATATGACTGAGCTCCATCAACAAACCGCTCATAACTACAGCATACAAACACTAAACTCCACTGAACTGGCAAAAACTAAGCTCAGAGAAGTTTTAGCAAAGGTACGTGGTTAGTTGCAGCTGAAAAACAACCTCCTGTTAAATGTGTTCCGCGCTGGCACCGGTTGAATATTTTCCCGCGCATTGTACCAGCTCTCCTGACTGTTTTACCGCGCTTTATATCAGTTACATGTTTTCTCGCGCATTGTACTAGATCCCAATTTGCTGCGCATGTCACCATTCGCATTTTTCCTGCGCATTGTACCAGTTAGACGTTTTCCCGCGCTTGATACCAGTTACACGTTTTCCCGCGCATTGTACCAGTTACACGTTTTCCCGCGTCTTGTACCAGTTACACGTTTTCCCGCGCTTGGTAAACCGGTTCCATCTCATCACTTTGAGTTTTGATTGTTATATTATGACACTGTTCATTTAGCAGAGTTAAAACACTTAATGCATTTTTTTTCTCGTAGGATGAAGACCAGCGTTTCACTTACTGCCCACTGTACAACTCGGCCACAGTTCTTCCCATTCACCCGGAGACTGTGAAGAAACAACAACTTACTGATTCCAAAGAACTGTGGAGAACGGACAAAGGATTTATATTCCCTGGAAAGAAAACCTCGCTTGTTTCAAATATACATCCCAAGAAACCTGACTCGGCTCGGGTGGATGAACTTCAAAAGGTACGACTACTTATTATTATCCTGAGGATTGCTTCTTTGCTGTTTGGGTGGGATACGTAATGACTGCCCTGGGAACTCCACCTGATCTTTCAACCCACAAGTCAAGACTTGAGTCCTAACCTTCGTAAGATATTTAAAGTGGTTTTAATAGGAAACCCACGGTTGTTTAAATGGTTACCTGTCTTAATGCCTTTTCGTTTCAAGATTTCAATATTTTTCCTATTTCAATATTTTGATTCGTTCTTGTGTTTCCCTTTAAAATCCATATGCCATTTCAGGCTGAAAAGGCAGAATCGCTAACCCAATTGTAATCCATACCTTGTGGCACAAAGACTCACATCTCTGCGCCCTTTTTGTCTTAATGATTAACATGTTTCTGTTCTTTCTTCACAGCCGTGGAAGGAAAACATTCTACATGCCAACATTTTGAAACCTACGGTGGATCGGTAAGTGCCCAGTGACTGATTTATGTCATTCATATCGTATTGTAAATAGTTGAGAATAAACTTATTATACAAAAAGTCCCTTCCCTTCCCTTCCCTTCCAGTCCCTGAGGTTAAGAGGGACTGTTACTCGCGCCAAATCAAACAATGACTTTGTTTGCTTCTCCAAACAGGGAAAACTTTCCATGGGATTACCGCGACAACGATTTGAACTTGCTCTCAGTCCCCCCTCCTTTCTTCGACAAGAACCCAGTCCTTTCTGTTCACGCGGCTGGCGACACCAAAGAACAAGAACAGTTTGACGCAGCATTGGAATCAACTCTTCAATGGCAGGAAAAAATTGTTGTGGATGACATTTTGTTTCGCACGCACCGCTGTTTACCAGAAACTGAACTCAGGGACAAAGGTCCTAAAGCTTCTAACCAGCTCGCAAAACTGGAAGGACTTATTAAGAATCCACCGAAAAAAATTTCGCTCTCACGAGCTGGACTAACGTTGGAAGAAATTCCGCCGCTTGGTGTGGTTGTGAATCCGAACGTCGATACGCCCGCGAGGAAGACTGGGAAGTTAGTGCCGATCGCGAGGGATCATAGGGAGGAAGGGAACTGGGGCTTTTATCCGGGACCTTTTGAAAAGGAGGGCTGGCTGCTGGATAAGAATAACGTGCCCATAGCTGATCAGGAGCACAAGAAGTTTAGGAGCCTCAAGGGCCATGATTTCAGGTACGTTTGGTTAAAAGTGCTGATAACCAGGGGTGGGAGAACTAAGGTTAAGTCCGACGAGGGGGGGAGGGGGTAGGGTAAAAGTCAAAGTCAAATTGTAAAATAAAACAAATTGAATCTGCCTCCATCAAACTCAACGTATTAGCAGTTTAGGCGCCTTCACACGACAAACCAACGTTGGCAAAATCATGTTGGAAAACTCCAAAAAGTTGGCAATCTCGTGTTTTCACACGACAAACTTCGACTCACGGATAGTCCCGCACTTGTTCAAACAATGTCTGATTCGCTAAGAAAACAATTGATTTGTCCCGCTGGGATAGGGGCATTGTTCAAGTGATATATCAGTTGCATCGTTCGCCAATCACAGACATCGTTTGGACAGCTACGACCCCGCCCACTCCGACACACCCCAACCTCGTTCTCAGACTTCTTTCTTCTCGAGGAAGAAAGAGCGAAGAACCTGTGAAACGAGATTGCACGTACTGACGTCATACTGAGCAAACGTCTCACACGTGCAATGCGAGTTTGCCAACATAAAAAAGTGGGCGAAACAGTTAACAAGAATAGAAACAAGTTCTATTTGCCACCAACAGTTTGCCATCATTTTTACAAACTCTTGATGTGTCCTTCCCACAAGTTAACTTGACTTTGACAACTCAAGTTTCCCAACTTAATGAATGGGGTTAGTTTCTAGAGAAACTGTGGTGCTGCGTCGGTGGGGGTGAAGCACAAGAATTTGGTTTTATCGACTGAGTCGATAAGGTAAATTAGCCACCGTAAAAAGATTCGAGAAAGCTGACGTTTCGAGCGCTAGCCCTTCGTCGGAGCGAATCAAGGAATTGTGGGTAGTGTGTGGTTTTATATATGTAGTAGGTGGAGCTCCGCTTATCCGAATTAGTTTTGACACTTAACTGTTTTTTCATTTTCCCAAAACTACTACAAACAAGTAAATGGAGTCGCCATGGGCACCAAAATGGGACCAAGCTATGCTAACCTTTTTGTAGGCTACGTCGAAAAGAAATTTTTCGATCAGTACCAAGGAATCAAACCCGAACTCTACGGCCGCTACATCGATGACTGCATTGGCGCTACCTCTTCCAGTAAAGAAGAACCTAATCAATTCATAACTTCTGTCAATACTTTTCATCCGGCTCTAAAATACACTTGGGAAATTTCTTAAAACCTCTCTCGCTTTTCTTGACATCAATATTTCGATCAACGGCAACAGTTTATCCACAAGTGTGCACTACAAACCTACAGATTCCCACAGTTATCTGTTACATTCATCCTCACATCCATCACACGTTAAAAACGCCATTCCGTATTCTCAATTTCTCAGACTTCGACGTCTTTGTAGTGATGACTCCGATTTTTCCAGCAAATCGGAAGAAATGTGCCAGTTTTTCAAGAAACGTGGGTACCCTGACTCTGTTGTTAATACGGGCCAACAACGTGCACAACAGATCGACAGACAATCAGCATTACAAACATCACAGAAGGAAGAGAACGAGAGAATTCCATTCACCCTCACTTTCCACCCACACAATCCCACAGTCAAAAGCATCATTTTAAAAAATTTCAAATTGCTCCAAAACGACCCCGAAACTGGCAGAATTTTTTCACAACCCCCACTAATTTCATTCAAACGTGACAAAAACATAGGCAACTTTCTAGTTACGAGTACACTGAAATCTGACGATGAACCGGGAACTTTTAAATGTGCACGCACACGATGCAACACTTGTCCTTTCATTCACAACGCGGACAAAATAACGGGACCTAAACGATCTATTAAAATCACTGATTGTTTCACATGCACCTCCGTAAATGTTATCTACTGCATAACATGTACTTTTTGCAAAAAGATATGTATTGGCGAGACATGCACCTCCGTAAATGTTATCTACTGCATAACATGTACTTTTTGCAAAAAGATATGTATTGGCGAGACTGGGCGACCGTTTTCGAGAACATCTCCGAGACGTTGAAAAAAATGACAAAGACGCATCCAAACCAGTCGCGCGTCATTTCAATCTTGCTAACCATTCTAAACAACACATGACAATCTGTGGCGTTTCCCTACACCAGGGCAACACAGAAAGCCGTAAAAACTTAGAACAAAAAATCATCTTTCGAATCGGCACTCTCAAACCCCACAGAATTAACGAACGTTTTTCATTCAACTAATTTACATTTGTTTTCACGTCACCAAATTTCCACCAATAGCGGAGATCTACCTACTATATAAAACCACACACTACCCACAATCCCTTGATTCGCTCCGACGAAGGGCTAGCGCTCGAAACGTCAGCTTTCTCGAATCTTTTGTTGAAAGGGCGTTAGGGGGAACTAGCAGCCTACTTCCAACACTCAACGAAAAGGTTCAATCAATCAGTCTCTCGTCTGTGGTTAACTCTTCTCTTTACTCTTCTACTGGACTTTATAGTACATCGTTACTCACAAAACTCCCATCAAAATGGTTCTCACGTAGCTTTTATTAGGGCTGAGAATAGGCCATTTCCGAGTTGCTTTTTGTCTCGCTATCAGAGTGAGGCTTGGTGCACAACCCTTCATGTGAAAATTAGTTTTATTTATATGTGAAAGAAAACGAATTTTCATATGAAAGGTTGTGCACCAAGCCTCGCTTTGTTAACGAGACAAAAAGCAACTCGGAAATGGCCTATTAGTTGTCAATCAACGTCAAAAACAGATCAAAAGGTAATGTAGGCTAACGTAAACCTCACTATTGTTGGTCAAGACAAATCATTAACATATATTCCTTCGATATGTTTGTTAGTGACGACGCTGACTTCTCTTGAAATTTTCACTAATATTTCGGAACCATTCCGCCAAAACAAAACTACTAGAGAAATATAAAAATTATAAAGTAAATATTTATCGTTAGGTTACCTATTCGTGGAGAAGATAGGACTGAAAATTACATTTGAATTTTGTTACACAACGTAGAAAAACTGAAGACAACAAGCTTCTTCATCACATCTGATTGGTTAGGATAAGTTCAGCCTTTTCCATATCATTAAAGTAATACGTGTCAACTAGTGACTCTGTATTGTACCAAGCGACCCTGAGCGACCGGCTTCATCGACAATAGATTCTGCCTTGACACCCATCGGCGTAAGTCCAATAGGTCAAACAAGGCATGTAAATACTTGCAATGATCGCAAGGTTGCTTAGTGAAATACAGGTTTAAACTAGAATTTCTACGAAATATCAACTGGTCAGGAGAAAGCATAATTCGGTCACTATTGAATCAACATTCTGAGCAAGAGTACGAGTAAAAGAGGGAGCCAACAATCTTTTTAATTGTCCCATGATCATATAAGTCTTATTGCATATATTTTTAACACCAAAAACAAATTTCCCTTAACCTTTAACCATATAATTGATAAATATGTGTGACGTTTCATTGCTTGCATTTTTATTGTTTTACACTGGCTAATTTACCTTATCGACTCAGTCGATAAAACCAAATTCTTGTTTCCCAACTTAAGTTTGTCGTGTGAAGGCGACTTTAGTTTAGGCGACCAACTTTTATGTTTTGAGTTGGTGGTTCAGCTCTAGAACCCTTTTTACAAAAATTCCAAAGGTGTTTGCATAATTGCTTGATAATAACTTCTCTTTTCTCGTTCTTTATCAGGTTGCACTACAAAGGCAAAAATATGGTTTGCCGTCGACCCATCGAACCCTTAAAAGACGAGGAGAGGAACAACCATCTTTTTCCCGTGGCGGACATTTGCAGCTGACACCTGCTGTTAAATCCATCCTTCATCTTCCTTCATTATTCGACTTTAAAAGTAACACCATATGAAAGTACTGCTCACTAGCTTTCATTTGAATGGTCACACTTTAGGAATTCATACACAGACTCAAAAGTTAAAGCCACCTTGTACAGCATAATAAACAGTACCTCAGGAAAGTACTGCTCAGTAGCTTTTATTTGAATAATCAGCCATAGATACATTTGTTAACTAACTCGTCTCACTATGAGTGAATGGAAACAATACGTGCAAGGAAATCTGTTTGCTTTTCGCAGACGTTCATGGACGATTTAATAGTATACGCGACGGAAAAGCATCTCGAAAACGCTTAGAGTTTTTTTATGAATTTATTTTAAACATTACTTATAATATGTACAAAATTAAAGAAAATTTTATCAGTGGTAATCTAACTGAATTACTCTTAATACCACTTTATAGTCAGCCGTTTTTTATTGAATAAAAACCTTGCATTGTTCTTAAATATGTATTACGGATTCAGCAAAATTTAATATAAAGGCCTTGAGAAAAATCAGGGCGCGCAGCAAGGCTGTTAATAAAAAATACCTTAAAACAAATCTAATTGTTTCTTTTGTTTAATAGAGCAGTTTTCAATTGAGTGTCGAAAGTAATTACCCAATTGCTTTGGTTTTGCATTGCTATGCTTTGTGATTGGCTAAAAAATCTCGCGCCACTTTCTCGGCCAATCAGAAGTAAAACCAAAACCAATCGTGACTTGCTCGCACGCGTTTTCCCGCGCTTGGCGCCGCCGACATGTAATTGCTTCGAGCTCTGATTGGTTCATTGGATTGTTTATGACTGCTGTGATTGGTCAGAGTAATTACTTTGGTTTTGGTTTAACGACACTCAATTGAAAACTGCTCTATGTACAATATCTCTATTTTATTTTTTTGACCTAAAATGAGAATGCCGTGAACCTCCCTCAAGAGATGAATTTGGCGACTACCTCTACCCGTCTGTTGATGAGTGGTACCATGCATTGAGCGACTGACTGACTGTTGCCTCCCTTTGGGCGGTTCCCTCAAAACCCTTTCACTCCCAGAGTCAATTATAAAGACATGTAATGTGGTCCTAACGTTTCAGTCCGTGGCCGAAATCCTCACTGTAGTGTGACCATTCAAATGAAACCTCTCCAGCAGTACTTTTGCATGGTACCATTTGTTCTAACTTTTGAGTCTGTGGACGAAATCCTATAGTGTGACCATTCAAATGAAACCTCTTCAGCAGTACTTTTGCATGGTACCATTTGTTCTAACTTTTGAGTCTGTGGATGAAATCCTATGGTGTGACCATTTAAATGAAACCTCTTAGGCAGGTACTTTTGCATGATACCATTTGTTTTTCAATATTTTACACAATGAAATTTGGAATCTTTCTTTAATTTTGATTTTTGGCATTCGTGGGAGTTAAGCGTTAATGGAGGCTATAGCCGGGAGCAGTGTTCTTGTGTGGATGGGATCGTGAGTAAGACTTACTGGTGGATGGTTGTGTGTGATCAGCACCCCTCAAGTCCCAAAGGAGAGACTCAACAGCAATGGATTTCTATTCCTTATAAGGCTACTACAGACTAGTACCCAGCGAGGGTTCCCTTACCGCTCCCTCAATTTTTGGCGCCAATTCATGAAGTAACCGCAATCTGCAAGCCGTTTCCATGACCTTACGATGGAGTTTGCGCTCGGCCTAGAGAGAGAAAACGCCTGGGCCGAGTTCAAAGGACGATTAGCGCTAATCCAGGGTTAATTACCATGACAACTCATATGTTCTGTTGACCGTTAATCCAGGATTAGTGCTAATCAGGCTTTGAACAACTCGGCCCTGGATACTGGGTCTGCGATAACGACGTTGAAATTGAGTGTAGCTTCACAAAAAACGCGAAATAACCAAATTCTGCTTTTTATAGATAACGGTAACGATAACATAACTATAACGATAACAGCATGAATGGATCTAAAAAACTCTAGGAATGCTTATATATAAATTTATATATAAATCATAAATTTACTGTTTTAAAAGACATCGTGTCTTGAGTCTTCTTCGTGGTTATATATAATGGCAGATTATTTCCAATATATTTTTTAACATTAATAATAAATGGCTTTAAAATCAGGCACGTTATTTACACTTAAAAGTCAAGAATGAAATCGTGCCAAACAAGACTCAGTGTTTAGTGACTATTGAATCAGTCTCGTTGAATTACTCAGATCGATTTGCATTGCTTGGTATCATCAGCTAATTGCCCTTTTTCGGTAACTGTCGTCTCGTCTTCGGAAATGCTCGGGGAAGTTCGGCTGGATCCTTAATACGAAGTCGGTATTTATTTACTCCATCAAAAGAGACACTCCATCATTATCTGTGATAGCGGACTCTCGCTTTATCTTGTTCAGCATCTATTTCGTATTCGGCGCCTTGCTGCTTAACACAGCAACACAGTTTACTGAAAAACGACTTCTTCTCGGCCCGCGCTCGGGTCTTCTCGGGATACTCCGGCTCGGGTTCGTACCGCCGACTCATATCCCTTCGTTGTCCCTTTTTAGATCGCGCAGTGCGCCTCCGCTTTGCTTCTCTCATAATTTCGTTCTTCTTTCTCAGAAGGGTACCTGTATTGTGCAACAGATCCACTCCCTCGGGTCTGGTTTCTGTTTCTATGGCGGATGGACTCTCGGCGGAATCTTTCAAATCGATATCACTAAAAGCTCTATTATCGCTGTAGTCGGGCACATCCACAGCCCTTTCCATGTAAAACGGAAAATCCGTCATGGTTTCCGCGTCTGATGTCGGCGGTTTTTCATTTATCTTCTCTTTTGGTCTGGACAGGGTAAGGAACTTGATTTCATTTTCCTGTTCTCGGCAAGTCTCCTCTGCCCGTCGCTGCTTGCTCAGTAATGCTTTTTCTCGGAGCTGTGAGCTCTCCAGGCAGGCCTCGAAATCTTTCTCTCTTTCCAAGGCATCACTGAGTTCGTCGAGAGCTTCTGTCAGATCGCTTTCCAAAATGATAATTTTTTGCTTGAAGTCCTCTGTTACTCTCTGTGGAACGTAAATGAACAAAACTGTTAAAACTGACAGCAGCAAATAATTGGTCCATTATACGTACATGTGCGATTTGGGGAGCGCTAACTGTTCATGCGCATCCTTACTTGGCACGTTGTGTACGACAACGCGTGCCAATTTCTCAATATCTGGGTATTTTTTCCACGCATCTTATATCCAAAACGAGTTCGAAGTCTGAGACCCCCCCGTTTTTTTTTTTTTGCTCAGTTTTTTGCTTTTTTAACAAGAGGGATTTATAATCCCGCCTATTGGTAAACTGGTCAAGGGGAGCGCAGGCTCAGAACAATATGGCGGCTACATCTGCGCACTCACCTCTCTTTCCTTCTGTTCCATATAAAGTCTGAGCTTTAAATCGAAGTTCTCTTTCTTTAGCTCTTGAATTAACTGCAAATAAATCAATCGCAAATATTGACTACGGAATTGCAATCAACGGTAGAATGAGGTTAGAGTGAATGATACAAAGTTTAACATTCGTTGAACAGCAGTCGCGATATCTGTTGATTAATGTTGAATCGTGTGGCATAAGTTGTGACACGCATGCGCTTTGACTTCAAGGCTCTCTCTTGCTGTTTAAAATGGCGGCGCATACAATATGTCGCAGACTCGCTGCATGTAAAACACTGTAATGATAAGGTGATCAAGATACCATGTTGGTAAAGCCTGGAGACGCTTTTTGTAGGTTATGGCATACGTGAAAGTTTCTAAAATAATGTTAATTAAACAACTTGGGAAGTTGCTGTTCATGCGAATATGCACCTTCATTCATTTTGAAATGCTTAATAATTCGGCTAATTCAAAAACCAACTATTTCTTGTATCGGATCTCTGATCTCAGTCACAAAGTCACATTGATGAGTGATGACATTGTGTTCCTCTCAGTTTTGAGTTGACGATCTGAAGAATCTTAAATATGTTGTTGAGTACTTCGCCCTGTAATTTAAATAAATTACAAAGCGAAGGACAACGCTGCAAAACGTATGAAATGAAAACACCGTTTACTTACAATGCATCCTTTTGTTATTCTTGAAGCTTAAATAATATTCTATATTGATAATTTATTAACACAAAAGGATTTTTACTCTTTTATTCACTAGTTATTATCACAACCAAGCTGAGCCAACGTTACTTTTGCCAAACAGTTACGAATTGCACAACGAGTGAAGTTATTTTTATTCTCAAAATATTTAGCAAGCATTTAAGTTTACAGTTATAAACATTTACCGTTTCGTGGTCCTTGATTGTGTGACCGCCAGCAGAAGCTAAGAAAGAACATAACAACATTTTCCATAAGCAATATTTAAATTACGCTCAATTAACTTCGCTTACAAAGAGATGAGTTACAACTTGCGTATTAAACCGCAAGACTGGACAAGCAAGATTTTGGATGTTACAGTTTGTTTTTCTGATTTACTTTCTTTCAAAAACTTGTATTGAATATTATAGGCTTTCTTTTTTACTAAAATGAGTGAATGAAAGAAGTTGAATGTTTTAGTTTATTTTAACATGTTTTCACTCCTTACATTACAATGGAGTCACTGGGCCATGCTTATATGCAGTAAGGTCAGTGAGGAAACTTTTACGACCCTTCATCAGAAAATTCCGGAAATACCCAAGGAAATGACTTCCAAAAATAAAGCTTGGAATTTCGAAAACAACTAGAACTGCTCGCGACGACATATTCGTTTACTTTTTCTTTCGTTCACCCTTCTACATCTACTGAATTATATTAATAAACATAATTAACATTCTAAATTTGTTTGAGGTACTTACGGCTCAAAGCCTCGAGCTGCTCCACACTTTTATAGCTCAGCATTTTGGCCTCGCGGTCTTCTGTCAAATAAACAGCAAAATAACACACGAGAAAAAGGCACCATTGCTATATTATACAGGAATTGATTTATAAGATAATTAAACTTTGGAATATTCCTTTGGAAAATCAATATCGAAACATGATGGAAATTATCGAAGCATGTATTAGAACGGATGAGTTTAAACCAGTATTGATCTCGCAATTTCCCGCAAATGGCTTGCCGCGAAATGCTCCGCGGACATCCCTGTTTAAGATTTAGCCGCTAGAAACTTTATACGACTGTTATACTTACGATAAATCTCTGATTTTCAAAACCAATGTGCACTTGCTCAAACCAGAGCAAATCGGCGTGATGAATCGGGATGATATTCAAGTAATGGCTTGTCTCATGTCTCGCGAATTCTCGTAGACTCTTCGCCAATCAATCGATCGACGAAATATTCCGTAAGTCCCAGATTTCGAAACAACGTAGTTCAAAGAAATAATACGTTTAAGCTCTTATGATAGCATCGTATAATTCATGAATATTTTCGAAATGAAGCATAGCCCTCAAGGAATAATTTGCTGTGATAATTGTTCCGCTCGCTAACTCGGCCAATCGCGAGTTTCGGTTCGCCAAATTATAATGATGGCTGCCGAGAATATTAAAATAACTTTCTTTCTTGCTCTCAGCTGTGGGTGTTGTATAAATCTAGCACTTTCTTTCGCTCAGCAAGACTAACAAAAACATTGGAGCAAATTTAATGACTTTTATAGGACAACACACCGCTTAGCTATGAAGCATTTTCCAGTTTCGATAGAGCGTAATATATGTACGTTAGGTGTAAAACCTATTTTTAGAAGCCATATTATACATTGCCATTTTTCAATCAAAGAAAGGAGAAAGTCGTCGCAGTTTCCTTGACTTTTCAAATATAAAGTTCATATATGTAGCACAAGCCAAAACTCGTAGCTTTATTTGAAAGCCAAATTTACTCAGTTACGTTTTCAGTGACTTGACGGACGAAGTGACAGATATAGAGTCAACAAAAACGTATAATTAAAAATGTCTTGTTTTGCGTAAAACTGGCAAAGGTTTCTTTCTAAAACCTGAATTTACATTTAATGACACGTTGAAAACCGAAAAAAAGAATTTTCGCTCCATAAAAGCGACTACAGGATCGTTAAGTCACGAAAATCTACGAGATATAAAAATGCACCGTATTTATATTGTGGCCCTTAAAGTTCCCGTCACCGATCCACAACTTCAGTCTTCGCTGTTCATTTTAACAGTTGATCGCCAAGTTTCGATACCAAACTATTTTAAATACCTCACCTTTACTGTCTCCCATGATAAAATGTCAGTCGAAAAACGGCAAAATCAACACGTCCTAATCCTAATTTGGCTGGAAAAGATTCGTCCTCGCCAAGCCTAGCACGAGACTGTCTCTAATGTAATATTGGTCCCCTTAATCACCTCAGAACAAGTTTTGAGCACGCAAATTGCGTTTTTGAATTTCTTAATCGATATTGAAATCTCATTTTTAATTTATTCCTTTCTGATGAAAGGAAGTTCATATTATTCCAGAGACAAGAACAAGAGAATATTATATATAATATTAGAATATCCTGATTTACCGATATAATTGAGAGGATCTGAAGTTGAGTAAAATTATGGGAAACTTGTCTGGCAGTATACTAATTTGGGCTCATTTAGACAGACATTTTGATCTGCCGTTCAGGACTTGTTATATGACTGGCTAAAATTAACAGGATGGTACTAACTTCCGCAAGTGACTAATGTCTAAAATAAGAAAATACGTGTATTACGTATGAAAAGTAAACTCAAATGTTAGCTTCAAAAAAAGGCGAATTAGTAATTAAAATTAGCCTAGTTAGTCCGCAGTAAGACCGCTTAATGTATTTTGTCAGACAAAGCTATCAGTTTTGATCACTCAGTTAAGATTAATGCAAACTTTTAATATCCCAGTTCGATTCCAGCTTTACTGATACAAGCAATGAATTTTGCAGGTCCAAAAATTAATACTTTAAGCTGCCTACTGCATGCAACTAAAAGTTCACAAAATAAGCAGATTAGTTTACAACACGTCCTAACTAAGGGTCTAAACTAAGAAATATCGTTGCGTTAACATTGTTTCTTCTATTGTGGCTTAACCGTGGGAAACATTTGCGTCCGCAACAATGTTTTCGCGACAATGTTTTAGCCAGGCCCTAAACTTTAATTTACATTTGTACATCATTGACTAAACAAAATCCTCGAGACCTTCTCTGCTTCCAGCAAATACCAGAAATGCAAAGTGTTTACAAATGTTTAAAAACTCGGGTCTCGTCAATCACAGTTTGATTGAAACTTAAAAGTCCCCATAACATGTGAATAATATTCGAAACTACTGAACAGTAATTTAACCCAAGAATGTCAGTTTTCACGAGTTTTCTTTCATGTGTTGTAATTTTATATTGTAAATTTAAGATTGTTTTAAGAAATTTGTTTAATAAAGTTTATTATAACTATTATTATTATTATTTTAGCTCAACGTGTCTTTGACGTGCTGGAGGGGTTATAAGCTGCTCAGTGCAAAACAAGCACTGATGTTATGTTCTGAAACATATCACCCTGTTTTACTTATAATATTACTGATCGTTTAAGGGGCCTTTTATCAGACATATTTTCCTCTAAAACAAACCTTTCCGGTTACCGGGCATTCAAATTTGCATATAGTACGAGTTTGTTTTCGATTGATAACACTTTGAATTGATCAAACGCAGACTTAAAGGGCTACATGTAAAAGTAGCGGGGTACATATATTTATAATAAAATATTTGCCTAAACCTATATAGTTAAAAAACTCCAAAGCAATTGAGATGAAGATTTTAATTTTTAACGATAAAAAACGCGATTCCTCGTGTAGATGTAATTTAAAATTCGATAAAATATAGGCGGCCGCATAGTTATTGCAATCATAAATAGCAGAAAATAGAACGCAGAACAGGAATAATCTCTACGTAATTTTCGTTATAAACTTTGACGTAGAAAGAAAGCCAAGTGTGTGGGTTGCTACATCCGAGTGCTTTCCACCGAAGCGAAACAAGATTCAAACACTTTCGTACTTCTCTGCACGCAGTCGCGAATCGCCAGTGGTTTCGCGAACAGTCATAGTTAAACAAGTGATAACAGCTGGTAGAAATCTTGAATTCGTTGAAAGCATAAACTACATTTTCAAGAATAACGGTCTAAAAAATAATATTGTTTTGCGCTGGTTGTGAAAGTATATTCGGTACGATGTTAAAGGAATATAGCGCGTTATACCGCATTTCCTCAAAATAGAAGTCGGTATACGTATCAAATGATATTTTCAAGCAATTATTGGCCGTATCTCCTGGGCAAATATATCAAATCTAGTCTTTTTCTTACCTGGAGGATATTCCATGCGAACAAAGTATTTAAATCTTCCTGTCAAAATCTCCAAAATTCAATTTCATAATACTATGTCCTTTCCAAGGTTATATCTTCCCTTATTCCAATGGTTTAAGTGTAAATTAATGCGCGCTTTGCCTGAAATATTGATGACGGGTTCGCAAGTGAATACAATAACCTGTCCTATGGTGTTTTTAGCCAATCAGAGTACGAGTTACCAAGGGTCCTTTTTGTTGCAATGCCAGCTGAGTCAATCTCTCGGCGCGAAGAGCATGCCGGGAAATGGTAATTTCTTTCATACATGCGGTTTGCCATAATTACTTGGAAATATTAATTTTATTAAACATCCCACTGCGAACACGTGGAATTATCAACATGAGCTATATTAAAAAAAATTCAACTTCCCGGGAATCTTCTTTTTACAGATAAAGGAAAAAGCTCTAGAAGACACTTGTTAATATTAATATTGGAAGGTTTAACGCTTTCAGTCAACTAAATCTCCAACACTACATATGAAAGGCGACAAAAATGTTTGTCTTGAGAGAGCGTAGCTTAGTAACAGCGTTTTTCGCTTAGCATAATTTGACGTTAAAGTAATTCAAACCTTGTATAAAAAGACCCTCGGTATTACCATAATATACCGTTTTTTCGTAGCTTGGATGAGTAATTTTGTTGCGAAATTATGAAGGAACAATAACAGGTTAGTCAATGGTGAAAAAATAGACGAAGGTGGATAAATTAAAGATACTCCAGTGTGAATGTTCCAGTACGATATCTGTGATTTAGAATAACAACGATCTTCAAGTGATTTATGATCATATACGCACCATACACGATGATCGTAGGGTCCATGAGCAAGTATCAAATATTTCCTTTTTGCAGGATTGTTAGCTTAGCCCGCGTAGCTGGTGTAAGCGGAGAGGGAAGGGGAGGGATGAAAGAGAGGATTATCGGTGAGAAAAAGGTTAATGTTACTTTTACCCTTGTTGTAGGATAGTTATCAATTCATTATTTAACTTAGCAATTTTATCCAACTGGTTATATCGAATCATTTGTTCAAAACGATTCGCTATTACTTCCTGTGTTTTTCACTGTTGTAATTATCAATTTGAAATATATCAAGCGCTTACCTAGGCCTGAACCAAAATGTGTTTAAAGAACACTTTCATGAATACTAAACTGAGAAATTCACACATTTTTCTCCTTTCTTTTCTACTCTTGAAGAAAATTTTGCTTGCTTCTTCGATGGTGGATTTAAAGTGGAAAATTTTACTACTGTACCAGGCGCATTTTAAAAAAATCATCAGATAAGAGGCACCCTTCTGCCAATTCTAATGACCATAAATAATTAATTCATAACATTAATCAATGAATTTTAAGATGAATACGTCTCAGCCGTCTTCGTCTTAAAGAAGTCCGCTTTGAGTTCACGAAAGTTCTAATCCTTCAGTTAAATTATTGCTTATTGCAGCCTACCTAGCAGTCCAAGATTTTCCATTGATTCAAGAATTGGGTACTCCAAAATTAATATGCTACTCGATACTATAGTCAAGTCAATACAGACTTCTCAATACTCGTTTAAAACGGGAGACGCTGGGAACGAGCATGCATTTGAGTTCTTACTTTTCAGGTCAGCGGAGACCGAAACGCTCACGCATCCCAAAAGGAACACGGCCTCTGGGGAGATTGTACTTATGCGCGAACTTTGCGCATGCGTTCAAGCGCACGCTAATCTCATTCCCACATATTTCTCATTCATGGGCACAATAAATAGCACTCTAGTATAAATACCTAATGTTTCACATAAGGATTCGATCTCCACACTTGACACCTTATGTTTATTTAATTGAACTGCGCGCTGCATTGTATTAGGGGCTATTCACATGATACCGGAATGAACTTCATTCTGGAACGAGTCACATTCCATCTCCATTTATTTCTCTGTATCTGTTTACATGATACCGAGACGAAATTTTGTTCCCGTACAGGTCATTCCGGAATGAGTTCACTCCGGTTTTCAATTCGAATGAAATTCTCTTTCAGGTATGACATTTCATTCTGGTATTATGCAAACTGAAAACGAACTTCGTTCCAAGATGCAAACCGTGTAGTCTGGGGCGAGTGGCGCATGCGTATCGTTGCGCGAAACTTGCGCCATCTTTGTTTTCTGATCTGGCGCGAAAACCACGCAAGCGAGAACGCCTTAAGCTGAGCCGGTCGATTTTGCCATGTGAATACCGTACGTCCTTCATTTTGGAACGAAACTCATTCTGGAATGAAACTCATTCGGGTATCATGTGTATAGCCCCTTAGAAACCAGAACTGTATACACTGAAAGGTATTCCTTACTCAGAACATGATTGGAATTTCGACATTCATTACTCAGAATTATATTTCGTTTTGTGGATGAAAGCAGCTGGATCGCATAAAATCTTGCGCGTATTGTTAGATCTTTCCAGCGTCTACCAATTTGCGACGTAACCGGCATTCAATTAGAATTTTTTTTCTGTAATGTCACCCACCCTTTGACCTTGACCACCTATCCCTTTTAGCCTCTGGGAGGGGATGGAAGGACAAGAAAATGTCGATGGAGCGGTGACAAGCGCTATACTTTTTTTCGCTACCTCCCCTCCCCTCCCCTCCTCTCCCCTCTCCTCCCCTCCCCCATTCCCCAATTCCTTCGCGCATGGGTTACGTTAACCTTGGGATTGCGTGTACTTCTCGCAAAAAAAAAAAAAAAATTAACTGCTGTGAAAACTGCTATGCCTAAGAAATATCTATTGTTTCTTCTCTGAAGCCGCGCACCGCGTGTCTTCGCTTGTCCCTTTACTGGAAGTCAGAGGAGGTGTTTCTATTTTTAAACTGTGTCAGTTTCCTTATACAGCTAGTAATGGCCGATATCATGGCACCAGAGCACAAGGAAATTACACCAGGGACTACCTTGCCAGCGCTGAATAAGCTGACCTGAAATCAGGTTATTTTGTTTTGCTTCAACGCTCCTTAAACCAATTTCAGTACAAGAAATGAAACGAACATAGCGGCGTATCACATCATACGGAGTAAACAATCATGAACAATGGCTAGACAAAATAACGATCATGATCGGCCAGCACAACTACCGGTCACGTCGATAAAATAAAATGGTTACAGCAACTACATTATAATATATTAATCACGAGACAGCGCATGTAGAAATAAAATTAGACGAATTTTACCTGTTATCTCCTGTAAAAAGTCCTGGTCGAGAAACAGTCAAACACGCCGTCCATTGTATTGAAAAGTTTGGTTCATATGATCGAATTTCAGATCAGTCGTGACTTATTTTCTTCCCGGAAATGACAAAAGCGAGCATGTGACAAGCACTCACAATTGTTTTCTTTATTAATAAGATTATCCCTTATTTGCAGACATTGGAAGGAGTTAAGTTAGCTGTGCCGTGTGGTACGGTGCACACCCCTTCGTTTAATCATCCTTGTCGTCCAAATATAACTTTGCATCCCATGTACCTTGAATTAAATAACCGAGGGAGGGGGGGGGGGGGGGGGGGGAGGGGTGAAAACCGGGACCGTTTAATACATTCAAGGAACGAGATTATTCCATGGGGTAAATTTTAACGAGTTTAATCAGTTCAGATTTGCAGAAGTTTCCTTAAAAAGGGAACGACTAGGCGATTTATTGAAGAAAGGCTCCTCGAGGACACTTTTTCCATATTCGGCCCTATAAGTTGCAGTCATCTTTCGACCTCTCATTCTAAAATTCCCCGAATAAAATTCGGGCGATGATCGTGGGAAATTTTTAATGGGACCTCGAAGCTGGCACCAGAAACACGTTGTGTGCCGTTGTAGTTCACATTGATTTTTCCCAGCATATTTTTCTGACAGAATAATTATGACAGTGGTCATTTTCGATTCATACACCCTGTGGTACCAAACCAAGAAATGTAACACTCCTTTGAAACCTCGGACAATTTATACCACCTCTGTTCCAAGATAAGTGTTCCCTACTCGTATAACCTCTGACTTTTATTGTCACTCTGCTATTGTTCTGTTCCGTTTCAGTTGTAAGCTAATCTTAGTTGTAAGCGGAAGAAAAATAGTGGAATATGGAATTTCTCGGGTTCCAGACGGTTTTGCCAAAAACCTTCAGTCAGGCCTCGCTTTCGATACCAATATCGGTAGAGACTGGGCACAAGCGTACTCTTACGAAGCAGTGATGTTTCCTTCCGGCCAGTCAGCGCTTGTAAATGTGTGATTTCTGGTCTCAAAACAAAGGTCTCTTGGTCTAAAAACCAGCCATAAGCTGGTGAATCCCTTCCTTGACGAAACCTAATCATTGTTATATCAAAATGGCATAGTGAAGTACGAACTATAGACGCTAAAATGACAAGTAGTGGGAAGAAGGGCAAGACGGCTGTGCTTGAGTTTGATACACAAACTAAAGGTAAGTGATAGACATGTCCAATGATGAAACGCACTGCCACAGGCGGTGAATAAATGAGTTGTTGTTATAAATACAACTGTGTCGAGAAGTAAGCGAGATATTCGCCCTGGCTGGCTTCCGGGGTGATTAAAATCTGCGATCTTCGAGGACAGGGGGGCAGTGCTTTTCACGCTTTCGCCAACATTTTGAAAAGGCATGTCGAGTGCGTGCGAGACCGTGGGTAAATATTGGGTCGGTTTGGTTCGTTTTATGAGGTTAAATGGAGCGAGCAAGCCGCCTTCCTTTACCTAGCGCAAAATGTAAACGTAGGAAGTTGAAAATATGGTAGCTTTCCTTTAATTTCAGTAATGCTGTGACGATGCTAATTATAAAGAAGTTTAAATTAACAAAATTGCGTATTATAAAGACTCTCGACCGAGACTGGGTTTTCGACAGCGATTGTATCAAATAAGCAAACTTGTTCAAGTTTTAAGCATAATCAAACGCCCGTGTTTGGCTTCAGAAAAACACTTTCATTTTAGAATTATCTCTTTGACAACTTGCCATTTGATTGTGGCTTCGCCAGCTTTGACGATGTCATATTGAATTACCATGTGTAGGTCAGTTTTAGCTCGCAAACTTAAATTAGCTTTTCTGCTTCATGCAAATAAAACCCCGTTTTTCCGCATGTTGCAATCTTAGAGTGTCTTGCTTGAAATTTATCAATCTAAACGTGTTTAGACCATTAATATTTAAACCACTTTTAAACGAAACGTTATCTTGAATTCTACGATAGCTGTGTTTCAATGTTCCGCTAAGTTTGGTCTGTGTAGAGTTGCATTTGACCACAAGCATTCACAAATTAACTTTTTATATATTCATTTATTCGAGGGACGTAAAATAAATAAAAGCTCTTCTTTGAATTTTTACTTGCAGTATTGTTCTTCGTTTTGGTATGTAATTGGCTTCTTGGTTTGGCCGCGTTTTTTTATACAATTTTATTGAGTTGTAATTAAAGTGTTTAATTTTGCATAGAATTTACAGATTGTAGTTTTCAACTCTATTGTAAAATCTACCACAAATGCTTAGTTGTATGTAAAAATTATTAAAACATCATTGGAAGAATGAGATGAGTAGCGTGTATGAACTTTGTACATAACTTACTAACTTTTATCTAACTATAAAGTTTCTCGTGTCGTAGGTCACGAAATCTATTCACACGATCGACTTTAAATCCTCACCATACATTGTGCATAAAGTTACATAAATGTACAAACATTCGTACAAATTCAAGAAATCACAACTTTCTGTAATAAAATTGTCATACGCAAAGTTTCTTTATTCAACCTACAGTGTATCTTGCAAAAGAATAACAGAGAATATTATTTTTGTAATTCTGTAAAACAATACATTTCAAGTAGCGATATATATTTAGTTTCAACTCAATATGACATTTGATGACCTGGCTAAAGAATTAAATCCTACTATAAAAGTTCAAATGCTGAATACATAGCCTTCAATACAAGCATTTGAAAATTTTATATTGAAACTTGATTTTGTTATACACACAAAATAATTATACATGTTTGTTTGTATTGCTTTAAAAGATATGGTCATAAATCTTGTATGGTGGTATCAAATCTTTATCTTCAGAGATTTGTTGTTACTTCTCACTTCATTTTGATTAAAATTCTATGGAACAAGATCTAAATTATTTTATTATCCAGTGTGCAAGTACATGTTGTTTTATGCATGATGGACACTTTTTAACACAGTTATTTGTTTTTATTTCTTCCTAATAATAGTGATCCATTTCCTGTTGTGGTATTAACATTCCTGCATGTGTTCAATAATTCTTATTCTTTTTGTTGGATAAAAATGTTCAAGAGTAATGTTGTGAATTTTATTTGATAATACTTTTGAATCAAGTAACTTGTACATAGTCTGTCTGCAAATGACCACCATTCATTGTTATTGTCTGGCCTAGCTTGTGTAATATTATACATGTACAAGTTTATAGGCATCCTTCCTTCTATGTGAAACGATAGACATCTGCAGATTAAAACTATAGAAAACTACATATCTCACTTCCTTAACCCTTCCACTCCCAGAGTCAATAATTATTCTGGAGACATGTGGTCTAGTAGTTTTAATTTTTAACTTTTGAGTCTGTTAATGAAATCCTTTGGTATCTGCCACCATTCAAATGAAACCTCTTTGGCAGTATGTGTACTTTTCCATGGTACCATTATTTGTTCTTCGATATTTTACAAAATGAAATTTGCAATTTTTCTTGAATATTGGTTTTTGGAGTTAAAGGGATTATAAACGGCTTTGCATCTAAGCCTTTGCTTTGCTCTGAAATATTGCCAATACAGCCATAGTCCTATTTCACCCAAAACAGACCAATTCATATGGATTGAATTTATTTCATATATAAACATTCTTTCATGACACATGATGTATGCATTTTGTTTATAAAATTTACTTAAAGTTTATTTCTGATATACATGTAATATCATCTTTCAGAGGTGCGGCAAATTGTTATTGAGCAACTTAAATGCTTTGACAGCAAAACAGAAGGCAAAGTTCTGTTCCTGGCAGATTTGCAGGAGTTTTTTAGAAGGTTGTCAGAAATTGAGCTGGAATACTCTAGAAACCTTGAACGACTTTCAAAGATGTATTTGGACAAACTTCATAGGCATAAAACTCAAAGGTATGTGATAATGTAGGGCTGTTAATAAGGTCAGCAACACACTGGGCAATTTCATACCCTGATTGCGGTGATTAGCGAAAATCACCAGGTGTGCCTGGTACTGCAACGGTAGAGATAATGACCAATCATAGTGCGTGCATTCTAAACATTTTATCTTTGGGTGTTATTTTAGTATAGTTTAACAAACGAGCAGGAGTGCTTTATCAAGTTTAAAACATGAGGCGCAGCCAAGTGTTTTAGACTTGATAAAGCACGAAGTGCGAGTTTATTAAATGGCTTCAAAATCTTCTGATTGTAGATTTATTCATTCTTGCACTAATAATTAGATTTTGGGTTATTTTGGGTAAGAAAATTGGACGCAAAATTTAGCCGTGTCTATATCAGATATAAAGACACTCATTAAACATTAATTTCCTTTGTATTTTCTTTATGAATTATTTAATGAGTTTTGAATTATGTTTAATTGTCCAGATTTTGTGTTTTGTATTTTGCATTAATTTTTCACTGTTTACATATAACGTTATTATGGGTGACTATTGAGTAAAATTTTACTATTGCGATAGTTGGGGTACTATTGTGATATTATGGCCCAGTATATGTACTTGGATCGGTATACCACGTTTCGCAGATATAGCAGCCATATTGATTTTGCCTCCAGGGTATCCCATAATGACCATTTAAATTAATATATTCCTTTGTTTTCAATGTTCATTATGGGATACCCTGGGGGCAAAATCAATATGGCTGCCGTATCTGCGAAACGGGGTATTGCAGTAGTAAAAAAAACAAAGACTCACTTTATCATCCACCATCATTGGTTTGGTGTGCCACGTGATCTCATTGAATAGCCTCCCTCTTGGGAATTTATATTCTATGATGTAAAAATGAAAATGGTGCTGATGGAGTTGCTGATGGATTTGCTGATGGATTGTGTTGTCTTCTCCTTATAGCAATGTGCGACACAAATAGACTATTTTATTTTACTTTATTCATTGTATATTTCAATCAAGGTTACAATAAGTATAATGCAGCCAAAATGCGTTTTTTCCCCTACTATTGAAACTTTCGATAGTCAGGCCAAACTATCTTAATTTTTATCAAATTGAATACAAAATGTAGTTGATTTTACTATAAATACTTGCGACTTGACATTTGCGGCACCAACTATCATGATACATCGATAGTTCGATATATACCGTATTTACCCGTGTATAAGTCGACCTTTCACGACTAAAAATCAGTCCAAAAAATCGCATTCTACTTATACATGGGTCAAAACTTGAGATCCAAGCACCAGTTAAATAAATTATGCACAATTAGCATAATACATTGTAATTGTCTTTATTATTTTGTTAACAGATATCTACAGTGTAATAAACAACAAAACACATTACGATCTCCATTCGCTTAGTTATCTGTGTCTTTAAATTAGCAGTTTAAGTTGAAATGCATTAACTCAGATTTATCTGCTTAATTTAATTCGGAATTTTGTAAATACTTACCAGCACAATTTTGGAATAAAGAGCTGACATTTCCTGCTTACATGTATAAAGCAGTAAATCCGCTCAGAGAAAACATATTTCTCGCTTTGAACTTTGCTACTTATTAGCCTGGCTTAGAAAGCATGTTATCAGTTACCAGTACATGTACTCGATCGATTTTGTAGAGCTCTTGGTTACCAAGTTCCCCAAGCAAGCTTGGCAATTTGTTTATCACTTTGAGTCGTTTTCAAAGCTTCTTTGGTGTTTTTCCTGTTTTCTAAAGCTGCTCTCTACCTCTCCACATTAATAAGAAAGGTTCATTTTAAATATACACAGTAAGTATGTTTGATTTTATAAGCCTATTTCAAAAATTATGAAAAAAAGTTTTCCAAGAAAATTCTTACCCAGAAATGAAGAAAACTTAGTTTTTGGCCTCAAAAAGAGGGGGTCGACTTATACATGGGATCGACTAATACACGGGTAAATACGGTAGTTATACTCCTACTGTACGATGTACATGTTATGTACAGTTTCTTCTAGTTTGTTTAAATTTGATTCTTGTTTTTGTTTAGAAAAGAGAAAGGAACAACAATGGATTTATGGCAGCAAGTACTCATTGAAACAAAGAACAAATCTAAAATGCACATTGGACTCAGTGAGAATGTTTCCAACAATATTGTCAACAGATTTATGATAATTAGCGATGACTGCCAGAGAATAGCCAAAAAGGTAACTTTAAATGAAGTAAAATTATTTCTTATGCAATTTTGTGTAATTTTTGGAAGCTGATGGTTCATCAGGTGGCACTGTAATTCAGGTCCCTTAACCCTTTGACTCTCAAGAGTGCCAAAGATCAAAATTCATGAAAAATCCCAAATTTCATTTTGTAAAATATTGAAAAACAAATGGTACCATGCAAAAGTACTGCTTAAGAGGTTTCATTTGAATGGTGACACCATAGGATTTCATCCACAGAATCAAAAGTTAGAACTACACTGCATGTCTTCATAATTGACTCTGGGAGTGAAAGGGTTAAGGTGGCTCCCTAGTCTAGAGTTTTATAGCCATGCACATTTTTTTCCTTCCAAAAAGTTAGTCTTAACCATTACCACAAGATAACAAAGTTTAAAAAAAATCACCAAATGAAAGGAAACTTGAGATATTATTAATTAAGGTTAATTCTTGCACAATATTATTTGCCATTCTTTAGAATGGTGCATTGTTGCTATGGCATGGATGCATTGGCACACTTTGTACTGTACTTATATGGTAATCGCATGAGCCGAAATTGCACACGACAAAAAATTGTAGCCTTCTGACAGGCATTCAATATTTCTCTTTCTGCAGTGTAGGGAGACGGCAACTACCCTACAAGATGAGCTGCAAAAGTCAGTGCAGGAACTCAACAGGGTAGGTACATTTGTAGGCAGGTTCAAGATCAACTCTTGATCTACATGTAAGACTTTGTCTACTCAGTTACTAGTGTTACATCTGATTTTACCAGTTTAGTAAAGAGCTTTTACTAGCCAGCTTGTATGAACCTTTGCAACAAGTTTAATGTGTACAAAAGTAATGAGAGTGAATTTTGACGAATTTCGTTAATCGTTCTCGCGAACTTTTGACGAAATATCAGCGATTTTTCGCGCAAACTTTCGCACCATTCTCGCGATAATTTGACGAAAGTTGGACGAAATTTTGCAAGGTGACTTGAAAATTTGCAACTTCAGCCAAACGAAATATCGAAGAACAAATGTTTGAACTCCCAAAAATTTGAAGAGATTTCGCTGAAACGAAACGAAAAATCGGACGGTGAACTTTCAAGCCGAAAAAGCAAGATCACCTGGCTTCAGAGATTTGCTTCAGAGATTTCATCTATTTTATTCAAAAACGTTTATTCGTGAACATTAATCTTTGATTAAATAAAAACGTGGTGAACCTCTCACAAGGTAAAAATGGTTTAATCTGTTGCAGGGTAAAAACTGTTTGCTTTCCACTTTGAAAAGGAAACAAATTATCAGCGAACTTTCATTCCGAAAATGTAAGGCCGTGTGGCTCCCGCTCTGCCAAATGGATAATTGTGACGGTCACTGACCCTTCGTAGGAAAACATGTCTTGTCGAAAAAAGCATTTCTGGGGTGTTTGAGGCGCCTTCCAAACCGTTTGAGAGGGTTTCAAACCCTTCATAATTCGAATTTGAGGCTACACTGTATGTCTACACTATACCGGATAGCTTATCATGTCGACATGAAAAATACTCCGGCCTGGTGTGAACAGAAACGACCCAGAACTGGATATTTACTTCTTTTTCAGTGGGTTTCAATCCTCGCTCCTAGTTGTTGACTAGGAAACGTCGCTCGAAAATTTGTTTCACCAAACTAAATATCATTCGAAATTTCGAATGTTTCGCGCAATCATTCGATGTTTCGCGCAATCGGGCGAAATTTCAAACATGTCAACAAAATTTCGAAGAACTTTTGTTTCCTTCGAAATATCGCTGGTTTTCGCCTATATTCGTTGAAATTTGTCGCAATTCGTCGAAATTCGCTCTCATTACTTTTGCACAGTACTGTACATCTACAACTGTACGCAAGCTTGAGTTACAGTGTACAGTTCCTCTCCAGGCATGCGTTTCTCAAAACTGCTGAAGACATTTCGGGCCCGAAAGTTATTTTTTAAAATTAATGTAAAATTAATGTAGTTAAACTAGCTCAACTTGTGTGGTAAATGTAAGAGTTTATTGCTTAACTTTTGAAATCAACAAAAACTGAATCTTTATTCTTGGTTCATGTTATATACAATGCAATAACTTTTATTTCAATACGATAGTGATTAAAGCATTGTCGCTTTTGAGGTCATGCATTTAAACTAACTAAAACTTAAACAATAAAAGTGTATTAAAATCGTCCTAATAATGTGTAGTTCCAGAAAAAATCCATACCCACCCCATGGAAGGTCATTGGAAATTCCCAGGGGGAGGGGGGTCTTAAAAGCCAACATTTTAGAAGCAAAGTATGAAGCTAAACTGGAATTTCCTGGGGGGATGGGGGTGCTAAACAAAAAAACCTTCCATGGGGGGAGTATGGATTTTTTCTGGTACTACACAATATCAAAAATTATCGTTATTATAGTGGGGCACTGTTTGTGGAGATTCAGCCCGAAAATCTAAATTACGTAGGTTGTCAGATTTAGAGGCCATTCTGGTTGTGTTTTTAGATTTTCCCCAACCAAAAGTGGCTAGTGAAAGTACACAACCTACATATACACTAACCAAAAATGATTTGTGGCTGGCTGGTTGTCTTCTGTTACTCTCTTGAACTGTTTAAGGCAGAAATAGTGATAATGTGGTTTGTTGACATGGTTGTATGTTTTTGTATGTTACAGCGACTCCATCGTTATCACTCAATGGCTATAGAAAGCAAAACTGCAGAACAGAAAATGCAAAAGGCGGAAGAATCACGCCGAAAGAATGAAAAAATGGCCAAGCAATTTGAAAAGGTATTCGAACAATTTCTGAATAAACATACTAAATAATGTTTACATTCATTAGCCTAAGGATATTAATTCTTTAGTTGTTTCATTTGTGTTCAGACTAAACACATTTTGCCTTAGTGTGAATGCTGCATCAGAGTGTTATAATTATTGCTATTCCCCCTCCTTCCCCCCCCACCCCTTCCCCCCCGCCTTTTCTCCCTCCCCCCTCCTCCCGTCCTCACCCCTCTCCTCACAGGTCTGGGATAAATAAGTTGTTTCAAGGTTTCAAATCACTAACTACATGTAGTGTTGGGTTATATAATTTATCATCTTTTCATTTCTTTTTCTAATTGATTTTTATAGCAGCAACAAAAGTTTGCAGATTGCAAAAAGAGATGCGTAAAAGCAAAGAATGATTATGTCTTATCATTGGAGTCCACAAACCGCTTCTTGGAAAATTATTACAACAAGTTCCTTGGCACTTTGGTAGACGTAAGTAGTAATATACCAAACACAAGGAAGAGTGTTTCATCAGGTACTAGCAAAACACACCCAGAAGTGGGTTGAAAAAAGAGGTGCAGCCAAGATTTTTTAACCTACTTCGACGTGTTTGTACATGTATATCTGATGAAACACTCTTTCAAGTATTTGATATATAGCTTCTCAAAGTGATCAGTAAAATGTTGAGAAAATGAAGGAATAAAATTGGCAAAATCTATGCTACATGTAAGTCCACTGTAAGATGGGTATCCAAACCTCCTTCACTGTAGTTATTCCTTTGTCTTCTTGTCGTGAATTGTTAATGAGTTTGAGAATTTCAGTCTCAACGCACCAACAGAAATTAATATAATTATGTTGTGGTGCAATTTTGTCCTTGGTACAAATTTTATTTTCCTTTGTTTAATACTTCTTATCATACATTATCATACATTACAATACCCCAAAACAAAGGAAAATAAAATTTGCACCAAGGATAAAATTGCACCACAACATATACATGTATAACTACATGTAGGCCAAACTATTCTTGGTTGGATATTGCATTGTGGTGTGGGTATTGTTTATTGTCTTTTCATTCTTTTGTTTTACATTTTTGGAAACTTAATAGCCCTTTTCGCGGTTAACGTTTCTCATTTGCATTACTATAAAAATCAATGTGGTTGTGAGGCAATTTCGGGTGATTTTGTAGTTTCTACCCGAAATTACCTCGCAATCATGTTGAATTTATTGTAATGCAAATGAGAAAGGTTAACCGCGAAAAGGGCTATTAGTCACTTGAAAGAGGAGGTTCCTTATAACACATGGTCACATAAGTCATAAGTAGGTTTGACTACATGTTTGCTTGTGTAACGGTTGAAATATACAATTTCTTGTTTTATTTCAGGGTTTTGACTCCAATTTCCATGATGCCTTTAAACGAGGGGTAGAAGCGTACATCACTGCTGAGGCTAACCTTGCCGGTGCGACCATTCAATCTGTTGACAACATACGTGAAGGAAAGCTCTCAGTGCTGGCAGACAGGGATAAACAGTACTTCTTTGATGACAACCATTCAGCACTTGCCTTGCCATTTACATTTGCCTATTTACCTTACACTGATGACGAGGTAGGTTATTATTTATTGCTTTTAAAATCTCTCCCCCAACCATTAGCAAAGAAAGAAGAATGGTGCAATGCATTATTATTTTTTTGGCCACCTTACAGCCAGCCCCATGCGTCCTACACTTGCTATTTTCCAGAAACTCTTTCATTGACCACTGATCAGTTTCCTGGTAAATGTTACCCTTTTTACCACAATTGCCGATCTGATTGGTCGATGTGGGTGGTACAATGTAAATGAGAATGCAGACAATGGTGGTGACACAATTTCTCAATATTGTGGTAAAAAAAAAACCAGATTTCCACCGGTTTTCCGTGGTGTGGACTCTTATTTGCCACGATTTACGTCATCATATGGTCAAAATTTGTTGCTGACTCCACAACATTGAGGTATGTCCAGAAATGCACGCCAGTGAGATTCATGCTCTTTATGATAGACATCATGAAGTGTCCCCTAGACCTAATTCTCACCTAAACACAAGCAATTCTGTCAAACATGAAGTCATATGGAAATAACAAATAATTGTGTGTAATATGAAGTGCCCAAGATCCGAGTTACGTGCATTTCTGGACATAAGTGACAACATTTTGACCATGTGATGGCGTAAACCGTGGTAAATGAGAGTCCATGGTTCGTACAATCTTGAAAAGGTCTTGAATTTTAGCAGTCGTCTTGAAAAGTCCTTAATTTGGTTAAGGTCCTTGAAAAGTACTTGATTTCTTTATTAGGTATTGCAAAGTCCTTGAAATTTAGGACTTTGTGTACGCCCTATCACTTTTCTGATAAATTAAATGATTTTGCTCCGAAAAAATTGGCCACCAGCGACTTTTAAAATCCGAAAATAATTAGCGAAAATGTTGGCATAATACGTGAATGCGTACATGAAGCAAAATTGTAATCTTTGCCTCAATTCCATGCACCAGGGGACAAAGAGTTTCAATTTCGTAAGTAAAACGTAGTCCTTGAAAACTATTTTTTGTCCTAGAAAAGTCCTTGAAAAGTCCTTGAATTTTATTTGTCTGAAGTTGTACGAACCATGGAGTCCACACCACGGAAAACCGTTGGAAATTTGCTAAATTCTCGACCAAAACTCTCTGATTTCTTTACCCTATCCCAGACTAACTTGTTTGAAAACCACATTGTTCACAGTGGTACATACATGTACAGCTGACATACTCATGCATAAAATTATAGCTTACATGGATGATATTGTAAGTCATGATCAGAGTACCCTATCCCCCTCCCTGACCTATGAAAATTAGTCGTGAAGCATTGAGATTTTCTGCATTAAGATATTTTGTCTTGAAAGACCTCTGCGAGGAAAAATAATATTGATAATTAAGCTTGGAATTGTTCTTTGTTTATTTCCAAAGTTGAATCAGGTGTCGCCTCAACAAACAGATGTGATAGAACATCATTATAAGGTGTATGAGAGACTGCAGACAATACGAACGGAAACTGAGGAGGTACAGTGTACATTACTTTATCTTGTTTAGTGTTTTCTTGCAATAATTCAACTCTGAAGAGAATAATTCAAGAAATTGATAGAAAATGCTAGCATAACCTGACACAAACACAGAACCACCTCATGTATAGCAATCATTGCACTAACCTTGTTATGGCATTATTCACTGCACTGCAACGATTTTGCACGCATGAAAATAATTATAATTCATCCACTTATCATAAATCTACATGTATTATTTGAACACTTTGACCTTCTTCATGTTGGATTGTTAGCTCAGTTTGAAAGAGGGTTGCACCGATATCGCAAAGTCCTCCTCAAATCTGAAATTTTTTCAGGTTTTCTTTGCATCTGGTTAAATTGCTAAAATTGTTGTTTGGGTCTTCAGGGGTGTAGCTAAAATAAAACCGAGCAGGTTCATTAACAAGCCCAGCTGGTTTTTCTGGCTTGTGCGCCTTCAAAATCACCCCAAGTCTTTGTTTTCTAGCGAACCTTCAGTTGGTGATAAGTTCTCTTTCAGCTGGCAAAATTAGCCAGTGCATGTACAGTGTAGCATTCTCTTAGCTACATCCCTGGGTCTTTCGTGTAATATACTTTTCATCTGTTATCGTAATTGTTATTTCAATTTCATATAATTATCCACTTGCAGTAATTTGATTTACTGTAAGCTGACTCAGGTTTTTCCCGTAGATTGAAAAGACAACAGAAGCAGCATCAGATGCTCTTGGTGAAATGTACCGTCAGTGGGATATTGAGATGATGAGGATGGCTCATGGTGAAATTGACAATGCCAGCGGCAGTGCAAGCTGTGCATCTATCAAGAACAGCAGTGAAGAGTTAGAATTGTATTATATTGCGGTATGCTCAACACAGCAGATGTTTTTATTTACATATTGTAATACCAACTGCAGTATATATCAAAGTCATGTATTTGGAGATTTAAATCAATTGAAAATGGTGGCAGGCTTGATTAACACTAGAGTGGTAAACCCACTCTTAGAAATTTAAATAAAATTACAAGCAGCTCAATTCTTTCACATGTGATATGAAAACAATATTCATGGCAAAAAGTGTCATGTAATTCATGTAATCAGTAAAGTTTAACTTGCAATGATTGCATTTCAACTCTCAGCATGCCTGTTTAAAAATAGAACAACAGAAAAAAGAAATTTGTGTAGTTGGTAAGAACTCTTTTGCATTAGAGTGGAGGTGCGGTGGTCTAGTGGTTAGCGCATCAGACTTTCAGCCTGAAGGTCGGTGGTTCGAGCCTGGTCTCTGCCGTCATGTTATTTCCTTAGACAAGAAACTTTGCTCCACGTTGTTTCTCTCCACCCAGGCATATAAATGGGTACTGGCAACATAATGCTTGGGGGTAACCTTGCGGGTAGTAGTAATACTCTCAGTCACTTCATGCTATCGAAACCGGGTTAAGCTCCACCAGTTGTGAGCCATTTAATAGGCGTGTGAAGACTTCCCCCCCCCCCCCATTTTGCATTAGACCTAGTTATTTTTTACTAAGTATTGTTTTTTCTTTACTTTTAGAAAATGAGAGAACTCATTCTTACCAGTAGCTTAAAAGTCAGAATGGAAGCTGAGAATGATATGCTTACTAAAACACTGGGTTAGTGACTGCTCTAAAATTGTTGCTTTGATAATATTATTGTTGAGAGTACATTCATGCCTACTCTTATCGTTTCTCTTAACGAAGTATACATGTACTTCGGTTTTCGGTTTCAGTTTATTAAGTGTTAATAGGAGACCCTAATCCAACACTGGAAAAGACAGTAAAACTAACTTGTTGGGAACTGGAAATAGCTTACAAGCTTCATAGAGGTGACTGCTTAATAGACATCAGGGCCGGGTTGTTCAAAGCATGATTAAGCTAACCCAGCATTAGTGTCAATTTTTAATCCAGTTAAATGACTAATCAATGAAAATTTTTTTAAAGGAGTTTTGGCCTTTAGTTTCGACTTTGACTTGTCTTCACCTCTAGCTTAAAATTAGCTTTTGAAAACATTTTTAAACAAGAGAAATTGAATCCTCGGTTAACTTTTAATCCTGGATTAGCGCTAATCGGCTTTCGAAAAACTGTGCCCAGGTTAACGGCAATTAAGGGGACAATAGCTGTTTTCACGGTTAAGCTTTCTCATTTGCATTCCAATAAAAATTGTGGTTGCGAGGTAATTTCGGGCAAATTTGTAGTTTCTGCCTGAAATTGCCTCGCAGTCATGTTAAATTTTATTGTAATGTAAACGAGAAAGGTTTACGCGAAAAGGGATATTTTCCGGACCTTTTCAACTGACTGTTTAATATAGAGGGTGGTCACTTAATAGAGGTTTGACAGTACCTGCCTTATGAAAGCCCATATTTGCATACTAATAAGCTACATTGCAATAATAATAACAGTCTCTTTTTCTGCTCTAAAATTTCTTTTCAGGAGAGGTAACACCAGACATTGTTGGAGCCAGGTAAGTATTTTACATTGTGAACCTTTCAGGCAACATTTTTTATCTTTTGAATATGTGAAGTGTTTAAGTATACAGGGACGATTATTTTTAAACATTTTCACTTGATTAATCACTCAGATGTAAACGTTTTTTAAATCCCTAATGTGTTACATCATTCAGTTTGTCAAGACAGTCTCGTTTCACACAATGCATTTTTATGTCATGCTAAGATGTTTTCAGTTGGTTGTTTTAAATCTGTATTACTCTTCATTTCTTTCACTTAAAACTCAGTCTGGCAAATTAAAACCGATCTGTGGACCTTAGATTGTTTCGTATTCACGAGATGGTTCTTAGAGCCCTTTGATTTAATCACAAAATGTGCAGTTCCAGAAAATATCCATACTCCCTCCACGAAAGGTTTTTTGTTTAGCACCCCCCCCCCCCCCGTCCCCCCCAGGAAATTCCAGTTTAGCTTCATACTTTACTTCTAAAATGTTGGCTTTTAAGACCCCCCCCCCCCTCCCCCTAGGAATTTCCAATGACCTTCCATGGGGTGGGTATGGATTTTTTCTGGAACTACACAATCTGAATTAAAACTTGTATTCTCTTTTGCAGGCTTAAGAGGCCACATTTGGACATGTCCTCCAAAGAGGCTTCAGCCATCTTAGATTCAGTACACAAGAAAACCAAAGTGTTTGGTTGCAACCTAGAAAACTATTTGAAGGTGAGGTTTGAGTCTTCTTCTAAACCCACTGGGTTCAGAATCACAGTCTCAGAAAGGAAGGAAAAGCGAGGGTAAAATGAAATTACAATTAACTATTTTAAATGTTTCCATTGGTCAAAGGGGGTGATTATATGAGGGCGTGGCAATTAATTGAAGGACGGGTATACACCGAATGCAAGTATGGCCGTCCAACAATTTTTTGTTTGCACAGGTTCTCAAGAAAAGAAAAGCAATTGAATAATGATAAAGATTAGGTCAAAATAAGTCATTGTGTGCATTTTCAAGGCCATATTGTTATTTTAGGAGAAGTTATAGGCAATCAAATTTTGGGAAAAACATGAAAGCGAGGCTAGTTAGGATAGAATGTCTTTTCTCATACAAATGCTTTAAATTTCAGTGAGCCATAACTTTGCAACCGTTAAACCAAAAACACACTTACACTTAGCAGCACTTGTTTACGTGATATCATTAATTTGTCTGAAAACTTGGCCAAACAAAAAATTGCCTGGCGGCCATAATTTTATTTGCATTCGGTGTATTATTGGAGGAAATACAGTCTTCGCAGCACTGCAGTGCTAAGTGCTTTGACACTTATAGAGTGCTTTTCCATTGAGTGTCAAAAGTAATTTTGCAATTGCTTTCGTTTGCATTGCTAGGGTTTGATTGGCTAAAAAATCTCATGCCAATTTCTCGACCAATCAGAAGTAAAACACAAACAATCGTGACTTGCCTGCACGCGTTTTCCCCCGCTTGGCGCCGCCGACATGTAATTGCTTCGAGCTTTGATTGGTTCATTGGATTGTTTACGACTGCTGTGATTGGTCAGAGTAATTACTTTGGTTTTGGTTTTATGACACTCAATTGAAAACTGCTCTTAATAAATAATTTAACACATTACTGCAAAATTGTATAACACAATTACTAATTAAATAATTAATCACATCAATAACAAAATTAGAGGTTAAAAAAACCTGTATAAACAAACAAAGTCGATTTATCAGTTTAAAACCAGTAGAAACAGCAAAAAAGAATCCATTTAAGTGGTAGTTTCTTGGTTTTGCAGATGGTGTGATCACCAAATGACTTAAAACAAAAGATTCAAAAGACACTGAACAATACCCACACCGCAACACAAAAGTTAACCAACAATGGCTTCCGCAACCCCAAGAAACACCCATTTAAGTGCACCTGATGCACAGGCAATGTAGGTGTCCAGCAGGGGGGGGCAGAACACTCCACAGGGCCAGACACTTTTTTCGTGTTTGAATCCTCCAACAAAATATTACGTCACATCCGGTTAGAAAATTTCAAGAAAGCCAGACTCGCCGCCTCGGTGATGGTCGGCGAATTGCAAGTCAAGCTGTTTTCTTTCTGCGTATTTATGAACCTACAGTGTCATGGCATTTCATACTATGGGCAAAAGGTAGTTGCAGAAATGTTGCATCGTATTTTTAAGCAAATATTTCGGCAAAAGAGAATTGTTTAGTATTGTTTTGACGGTAAATAACAGCAAGCAAAGTGGCGTGTAATGGCGAACACTCCACACCTCCAAGACATGTGGCGCTCGGACGTTTGGCTCTTGTCGTTTCTGATCGAGTGAAATCATCGAAAACTATAGCCCACGGTCTCAATAACAGCAAGAAGGAACCATTGGAGGTAATAGTTTTCATCGTGCTGTGCGGGAACATTATTACCACTCGACCTGAAGCTGTCAGTGTTTATTAAACTGCTGACTTATCATGGCGAACACTCTACACTTCCAAAACATGTGGCGCTCGTACTTTTGGCTCTAATCGTTTCTGATCGAGTGAAATCATCGAAAACTATAGCCCACGGTCTCAATAACAATAAGAAGGAACCATTGGAGGTAATAGTTTTCATCGTGCTGTGCGGGAACATTATTACCACTCGACCTGAAGCTGTTAGTGTATCTTGAACTGCTGTCTTATCATAGCGAACACTCTACACTTCCAAGACATGTGGCGCTCGTACTTTTGGCTCTTGTCGTTTCTGATCGAATGAAATCATCGAAAACTATAGCCCACGGTCTCAATAGCATCAAGAAGGAACCACTGGAGGTCATAGTTTTTATCATGTTGTAGGGGAATATTATTACCACTCGACCTGAAGCTGTCAGTGTGTCTGTCACTGATGGATTGGAACTGAATCTGATCTAGAGGCTGAATCCTTTACAGATTAAAGGTTGGTGTTCTATGTAATGTTTACTACATGTACATGAGCGGGAGTGCTGTATCGGCCTATACAATCATGAGGTGCAGCCGAGTGAATGTATAGTGCCAATACAACACGGACGCGAAAGTTGTAAACAACTTGTGAAATTCATATTCCAGATACAACCCACTAGTGGTTGTATCTGGAATGTAAATTAGATACGACCACTAGTGAGTTATACACGTATCTGATTTACAAGGTTAACCATGTTATTGGAATGGCTCATTTCTATTTGTTAGTACCCTTATTAATTATTAATGAATTTTACAAATATACATATTATATACTTTGTTTCAAAAGGCCAAATGAATGGCAGCACAATGCAATGCTGATGTAGACCGTTTATTAAAGTACAAAGTTATTACTGAAGTAAAAACTTATTTTCATCAACATTAATATATTTTAAAGAAAATAAAGTTAAAACCAATAAATAATCGATTTTCATTTTTTATACAAATCGTGTAGTATTCAAAATCGTCTAAGTTGTTATAATTGACACATGTTCCTTTCATAGAAATAATACATCTCTTTAGGTCTGTCCCCTTTGAATTATATTATCAGGTTTTCCAAGTTTGTTTTTGAGGCTATTCCAAACAATAGGGCCTCTAAAAATTGAAGACCTACTTTATGTGTATACTTGAAACCAGAAACCCATAAGTGGGTTGAAACATGTAACGTGCATTCACAGCTTCCGAATATTCATTTTCTGCTTAGTACCATATTTGGAAACCCTTTGGTCCCTCAAGATTGGAAGCAAGTTGTTCTAGAGAATTGATTGGTTAATATTTTTATCTTGATTTTCCAAATATGGCTTGTAACAACTTTTTAGCAAATTGAATAATCGGAAGCTTGTTTAGAAGCGTACAAGAGACAGTTGCATGTTTCAACCCACTTGTGAGTTTCTGTTGAAACTTATTTCATACACACATTTACTTTTCTAATAGGTTGTTTTCAGCCTGGAAACAAAATATTCACGCATTTGTGTTTTGGAACATAATCATTATTAATCCATTTTTTCAAACATAAAGAGACATTAATGTTTTAATAGTTATGCACAGTCATGTCATTGGTTTTCAGGACAACTAACTAAAGGGGGTTGTGAAATGGCTATTGCAAAGTTGTAAATGTTTCCCTGTGGTGAGGCACCTTTAGAATCAAAGCCCCCTAAGTCATATTTTTTTTTTTGAAGAGAAAATCCAACTCATATCCACATCCTTAACAAACTGATCCCAACCTCTAGATCAAAGGAATTCTTTTCATTAAATAGGCTAAAGGAAAATAGTCAGAAGATATTTTTCGTATTTTAAAACCAATCCTTGTTGACGAAAAAAATTCATGTGGGTTTCACAAGGGTAAGGACTTCTTAAATTTAGGTCAAAGTCAAAGGCCACTGAGGAGGAGAGAAATAAAGGGATGTGAAGATGGCACATATAAAAGCTTGCCAAGAAGCCCTACATTCCTTTTATTTAACCTTGGAAATAGCAAGTCCAAACCTGATAACATCATTTTTTGTCTTTTTCACTAATCTTGATTATTTAGGCAGTTATTTTTTAGACATGTCCGCAGATTTATTTATTTATTTTTTTTAATATTTAGATAAGCAGTCATGTATATTTAAAAAAAATAATTATTATTCTCTATGAATCAGAACACCTCATAAAAGGAATCTTGTTTAGATTTGATGAATACTGGCACATTTAAATAAAATTTGCTTTGTTTTTGTCATAAAGTACCTTTTACTGATAAATTAGGCCATGTTCTCTAGGTGTACATAACAGCCAAATGTACTTTGACAAAATTTATTTAATAACAGTGAGTTGAAAAGTTTTTTTGTCAGTTTGCAAGAGTATTTTCACTTCGGGTAGTTTTAAGTCTGACGTGACTTTTGAAAAGTCTGAAAGGTTTCCCTATAATTTTGCCCTCTACATTATAAACAAGTAATTGCATGTTCCCTTGTAAAATTATGGATTAATATCACTTGTGTTTTCAGAATCTATAGAAATTGCCCTAGTCGCTTCACAACAAGAGCAATTTCTACAGCTTCTGAAAACATGTGAGATATTAATCCATAATTTTACAAGGGAACATGTGATTCCTTGTTTATAATGTAGAGGGCAAAATTATAGGGAAACCTTTCAGACTTTTCAAAAGTCACGTCAGACTTGAAACTACCCAAAGTGAAAATACTCTCACAAACTGACAAAAAAAGTTTTCAACTCACTGTTGTTAAATAAATTTCTAAATTTTGTCAAAGGACATTTGGCTGTTACATGTATGTACACCTAGAGAACATAGCCTAACTTATCGAACATGCGATTACATATACAAATCCACTGCCACTGAGTATAAACATTCTTAGACAAGTGGTCTAATGGCCTTGAGGTGTCTACTGCATAATGCAATAGTTTAGACTAAGCAGAGGGTTGGGAAATAGAAAATATTGACTTTCTTCAATTGCTTTCATTGCAGGTAGATAGAAACATTGTCAAGATGTGTCAGTGGCAAAACAGCTGGCTGCATAGCTAACCTGCAGCTCAAGAAGACTTATCCAAATAGTAAATAATATTGAAAAGAGTTAAAAGGAATAAAAATAGATTTAAGACAAATATTGAACATGTCTTGTGTGCCCTGGTTGTTGCGGGTTCCCCACTTGTTGGAGCCCCACCCCCCGTTAACGCAACCTTCCTTTCCTGCCCCCTCCAGCCTGTCATCCAAAATTAATTTTGAAAAAATGGCTGAACATAAAATCAAGCATTTTCTAACTAAAAAGAGTTTTATTCTAATTTGATTGCTACCGGCGAAATGTACGATGTTTGGCCCATATTTTTATGGGCCCTTGGATTTTTATTACAGACAAGGTTGTGGTGGTATTTATGCAACATGTATGAATATCAAATTAACTTATGTTTTTATTCAATAATGTAACCTAATGTAAAGATAAAAAAATGACATCACTTACTCCCCCCCCCTTTTATACATTGACTAATTAAATTTCTACCGAGTTACCAGACAAAAATCAAATCCTTATAACAATCTATATAATTATAACAAACTATAGTAAACATCCCTTTCTTTCATGCAATCAATTAATACGTATCATGGTTAAAGCAAGGTGGAATAAGCCATTTTCGTATTTAATTGACAGGGTTAGACTTGACTTGATGTAAAATATTCACAAATACCGGCAGAAGGTGCGTGAAATTTGAAAATTAAACCATAGACAGAGCTCTAAACAGGTCATCCTCTCACCTGAATTTGTGAATTTATCACTGCAGATTGAGGCTAACCCTGTAAAAATGCGTCTTCAGTGCTTTCCTTCAGCGACCATAGTGAATTTGAAACTGGACTATTCACAAATGTGCCCCCAATGTCTTAGTTATTCTTTCTGAGCCTCCCAGAGAAAATAGTTATTACCCTGGGCTTCGGTATTTTGTGTACCAGTTTATAAGTAACTCAATATGGTGTGGTTGTACATGTACAGTCAAACTAGATTACAATCCTGCAATGCCACATATCAATGGGGCCCTTTGGAAAGTAATGGGAATGTGAATCTATATCTTGCTCACATGCCAACCTTTCCCATTGCAGTCAAGCTCTAGGGGGCTCTTTGCCCTGTTCTGGTATAATACGTGCACTCTGCACATTAACTTCAAGAGAATTTTTTTTTTACAAAGCATAAATATCAAGTGAGATTTACTTTATCCTATTTTTTCAATTTATTTATATATTTTTCCTTTTTCAACTCAACTCCTTGCATTTTTACATGTCTCCTTGGCTGTGGTTTATGAGTTCTTTGTTTCTGGGTTTTGCATTTGCGCATGTCTGGGTTTGGCTGCGCTTTTGTGGAGCTTCGGATTCACTGGGTTCTCCTTGTGGCCGTCAGATCATGTACTTATGCTATCTTTCCATTCTTCCCCCTTTTTTACTTCCCTGCATTTTATACATGTATCTCTCCATTTCCTTGGTCTTATTGTCTGTCTGAGCACATCTCCTTCGCTCACTGGTACTGTGGTTCAGTTTCCTCACAGTATGCAGTCCACTGGGCTTTGGTTTTGTGTGTCTCATATACTCTTGGTATGACAGGGGCTATGGTCTTGGGGTCCCAAACACGAAGTTTTGGCCCATTTTGATTAAGTCACCACTACAAATGCAGCCAAGATACAGAAAAAAAAACAAACAAGGAAATCAAATGCTTGGGTTATCTAACTGAGAGATTTATGTATACAATGTATGTCCAACCTCCACAACTTCAACATCATGAAATGCCCAACTAATAATTTATGCCCAGGGGACCACTGCTGGAATGGATAATTTGATACATAAATATGAAATTTCTTAGATGGCTTTCAAAAATTCATACCAAACTGATATGAAGTTGCAGGGGCGTAGCCAGCTTTTAGAAGAGTTGTAGGCCTGGCCATCCGTTCCGCAAGGTCCGCTTCTAGGGGGGTCCGGAGGCATACCCCCTGGAAAATTTTTCGATATTGTTCCTTGAAAATGCTTTATTCTTCACTTTCTGGTGATTTTATGTGTATCTTGACAGCACCGAAATCCTAATATTTGATAAAAGAGAACGGATTTGAATTTTTCATTTCCAATTCTTAAAAATGTAACACAAGTGTGCCAAAAAAATTTGTAGGCCCGGGCCTATGGGCTGACTACGCCACTGAGTTGATTCCCATGTACTAAGACTATATGACATTCTATCCAAATAAACTTAGCTTGTAAGGCTATTAATTATATAGATAGTAACCAGGGGCAGATTTAGGGGAGCCGAGGGGACCGCGGCCCCCCTTTTGCCTGGGATTATTACATGTATGTCCCCGAACCCCCCTAGATCCTGATGGTCGCTTACACGCCCATATTGTCATTATCAAAATTGCTCCATCCAGCCCCCTCTTTATACATTTCCTGGATCTGCCCCCTGGTAACCATATATTAGATAAAACATTCAGGCTAAAAAATGTTTGTTATGTTTGAAAAATCTAATATAATAAGTTTCTTAAAACACAACTGAGTAAATATCTTGTTATCAGGCTGAAAACAACAGTCTTCGATGAGAAGGGTATAAAATATGAAACATAGAACAACAACCTTTATTAATTTACATACATGTACAGCCACATTCAGGAGTTCAGGTCAAATGGTAATTATGTTCCCGTACAACACGAGAAACACTATGACCTCCAATGGTTCCTTCTTGATGTTATTGAGACCGTGGGCTATAGTTTGCGATAATTTCACTCGATCACAAACGACAAGAGCCAAAAATCCGAGCGCCACATGTCTTGGAGGTGTGGAGTGTTCGCCATGATAAGACAGCAGTTCAAGATACACTGACAGCTTCAGGTCGAGTGGTAATAATATTCCCGTACAACACAAGAAAAACTATGACCTCCAATGGTTCCTTCTTGATGTTATTGAGACCGTGGGCTATAGTTTTCGATGATTTCACTCGATCAGAAACGACAAGAGCCAAAAGTACGAGCGCCACATGTCTTGGAAGTATGGATGTGTTCGCCATGATAAGACAGTAGTTTAAGATACACTGACAGCTTCAGGTCGAGTGGTAATAATGTTCCCGTACAACACGATGAAAACTATGACCTCCAATGGTTCCTTCTTGATGTTATTATGACCGTGGGCTATAGTTTTCGATGATTTCATTCGATCAGAAACGACAAGAGCCAAAAGTCCGAGCGCCACATGTCTTGGAAGTGTGGATGTGTTCGCCATGATAAGACAGCAGTTCAAGATACACTGACAGCTTCAGGTCGAGTGGTAATGATGTTCCCGTACAGCACGATAAAAACTATGACCTCCAGTGGTTCCTTCTTGATGTTATTGAGACCGTGGGCTATAGTTTTCGATGATTTCACTCGATCAGAAACGACAAGAGCCAAAAGTCCGAGCGCCACATGTCTTGGAAGTGTGGATGTGTTCGCCATGATAAGACAGCAGTTCAAGATACACTGACAGCTTCAGGTCGAGTGGTAATAATGTTCCCGCACAGCACGATGAAACCTATTACCTCCAATGGTTCCTTCTTGCTGTTATTGAGACCGTGGGCTATAGTTTTCGATGATTTCACTGGATCAGAAACTACAAGAGCCAAAAGTCCGAGCGCCAAATGTCTTGGAAGTGTGGAGTGTTCGCCATGATAAGACAGCAGTTTAAGATACACTGACAGCTTCAGGTCGAGTGGTAATAATGTTCCCGTACAACACGATAAAAACTATGACCTCCAATGGTTCCTTCTTGATGTTATTATGACCGTGGGCTATAGTTTTCGATGATTTCGTTCGATCAGAAACGACAAGAGCCAAAAGTCCGAGCGCCACATGTTTTAGAAGTGTAGATGTATTCGCCATGATAAGACAGCAGTTCAAGATACACTGACAGCTTCAGGTCGAGTGGTAATGATGTTCCCGTACAGCACGATAAAAACTATGACCTCCAATGGTTCCTTCTTGATGTTATTGAGACCGTGGGCTATAGTTTTCGATGATTTCGTTCGATCAGAAACGACAAGAGCCAAAAGTCCGAGCGCCACATGTTTTAGAAGTGTAGATGTATTCGCCATGATAAGACAGCAGTTCAAGATAAACTGACAGCTTCAGGTCGAGTGGTAATGATGTTCCCGTACAGCACGATAAAAACTATGACCTCCAATGGTTCCTTCTTGATGTTATTGAGACCGTGGGCTATAGTTTTCGATGATTTCACTCGATCAGAAACGACAAGAGCCAAAAGTCCGAGCGCCACATGTTTTAGAAGTGTAGATGTATTCGCCATGATAAGACAGCAGTTCAAGATACACTGACAGCTTCAGGTCGAGTGGTAATAATGTTCCCGCACAGCACGATGAAACCTATTACCTCCAATGGTTCCTTCTTGCTGTTATTGAGACCGTGGGCTATAGTTTTCGATGATTTCACTGGATCAGAAACTACAAGAGCCAAAAGTCCGAGCGCCACATGTCTTGGAAGTGTGGAGTGTTCGCCATTACATGCCACTTGGCTTGTTGTAATTTACCGTGAAAACCGAACTAAACATTGCTATTTTGCCAAAATCTTTGCTGAATGGGACGAAGCAGTATGTCTACAACTTTGTCTTCCCATGGTATAAAATTTAATGCCACTGTCGGTTAAAAAAAAAAGGGAAAAGTCGTTCCTATCCCAAATTCTCGGAGACGAGCCGAGCGGGATGGAGCGGCATTTTGTAACCGGATGTGACGTAATATTTTGTTGGAGGAGTCCTATACGAAAAATCGACGAGTGTTCTGCCCCCCCCTGGTGTCCAGTTACAGCTATCCAATTACAAAAAAATGTAATCGAATAGTTATAATTGGACACTCACTTGATTGCATGCCAATTACCTGTTGCGTAAGAAATAGGCATGCGAACGACCAATCACAATTAAGAATTTTGTTATTGACATAATTATGACTTGTACTGGACCACAAAAGTACAAACATGTACATGTATTTTAACTTACAGATTACTGGACGAGAAATTCCTGAAGTGATAGAAAGCTGTGTCAAGTTTATAAAAAAGTTTGGTGAGTTGGTGAACTGAGTGCATTGTGTTTTTTGTATCCTTGATTTCTGGCAGAAATTGGGTGTGACAGGTCTGGGTTTTGTTTTGTCAGCAGTCGCTTCTCTTTCCAAACCTCTTTGCTCCTTGATAACTTATACATACATTATTGCATAATTTTGTAAATGACAGCTCTGTATCATCCTTTCAATCAACTCCCGTTATAACTCAAGCTCTCTTGTATGTTTTGATCTTTCTGGAAATTTTTTGCACAATACAGATTTCTTGATTAATTTGATTTCTCTATTATAGAAAAAATCTCTTGTGTAGTGTTGTAATTTTTTTTTTTTTTGGTGTGTGTGTGTTTACAGGACTGGAACATCAAGGAATATTTCGGTTGTCAGGATCTACTACGGAAATCAATGACATGAAACAGTTATTTGAAAACGGTAATTAGTGCTAATAACCATTAAATTATGTTGCTGTATAAATTTTCCCTTGAAAAAATAGAACAGGTTTGAACAAAGAAAATCAAAAGCATGATGGTGGTTTATTCCTTCGTTTTTGCTGTATTTTATGATAAATACTTTATTAGTAGGCTCGATTTCCGCCGCTTTCTCGCGTCCGGTCTTTTCGGGGGAAGAGCGCGAGCTCGTTTCCCCAACAGCGGCTGGTAGTCGAGCCTACTTTATTAGGCACAGAATTAAAAAGGTTGGTACTTGTTTGCAATGAAGCTGTGCATCTAAAGTAAAATAAAAGTAAACACATACGTTGTAACATACAAACGATCGTATCTAAGATAATTTAGGCCCCGTCCACACGTATCCGGATATTTTTGAATCCGCAACTTTTTTGTTGCGCATTGGCCTTCCGTCCACACGTATCCGGCGAATTCGGCTGACGAATCCGCAACTTTTTGAATCCGCTCTCCAGAGTGGAAATTTTTGAATACGCTACGAGTACGGCATCGTGTGGACGGTCGAATCCGGATATTTTTTAATACGCTGACGTAACAGTATCAGATCCAGCCTTTAACCGCGCGAATATTCAACATGGCCGACTAAAATGTTATCGCTTCACTTCTATTTGGACTTATTTGAAGTCTAATAACGTGTTTAAAGTTGAACTTGGCTTTTGCGCATGCTCTGTTGACAACATTGAACGAGGAGCCCTGGGTAGTAGAGCGAATCCGGATAGTGGACGGACAAATACGATTCGAATACGCTACGTGTGGACGCGAATATTTTTATTTTTTATTTTATTTTTTTTAGTTCAAAAATCTGTTCTTAAACATAGTTCTTGTGCATGCTTTGAGAATTATTAAAATCTGGCGAGAATGTATTTTGTATGTCTAATGAATTCCTATTGGCCTTTTTTCATTTTTCGTTTTTAACCCGTGAATATATGCGCATGCGTAATAAACGGGTTATCGGTAACGGCGACAGATATGCAAATGAGTCACTCACTCGCTCACTCCTTCCATCAGCTGTAAACTTAGTGACGTAATGCTTTGTTACGAATGCGTTTTGTAACAAGAACAGCGTGAATCCAGCGATAACAATAACTAAATTGGTGTAAACGAATATAAACAACAATAAGCTTAAAGATGTTTCGCATTTGCAACGTTAAAATCGATCAAAAAGGAATTTTCAACTGAGAGATGCGTTTTGATGGTTATCTACCTTCAAGTAATAAAATATATCACATCTCATGTCAGTGGTCACGGTGGTCGAGTGGTGTAAAGCGCGGACTTACAGTCGAGAGGCCCGGGTTCGAAATTCGCTCGGGCCGTTAATTTCCTTCCTTTTTTTTTTCTTTCTTCTTCGGACTGAACATTATGAAAGTGATGTACTGTATTTTTGTTTTTTGCGTTTGTCAAAAATCCTTAGTTTAATTTTAAACAAAATATTGAACCATGACAGAGTGAAAACATAAGCTTACCGCAATATTGCGGTACGCTAGCATTTCAAATTCACGGGTCTTTGATTACATTTTTAATTTTTCTATGACAACGTTATTGCAATTAGGTGTGTCTGTCCTCGTGTTTGATATATTACTTGAACCAACGATCTTCAGTTGGAAGTTCCAATGTGCTTTCCACTTAACCACCGTACATCTACCTGCAATGTGATTTGTATGTTTTAGGCCGTGATCCACTGGCAGGTCTGAATCACTGGAAGGATATCAACGCTGTGGCTGGCTTACTGAGAGTTTACTTCAGAGAGCTTGAAGACCCTCTGTTTCCCAGCTCACACTATCAAGACTTCATCAAGGCCAGCTGTAAGTACAGTGCATTTTCCCTTTAAGCCCAGTGGTGATCAGCATCAAGTTTCTCCTTGTGATATCGATGTTTAGTCAATAACAGAGGTCGGGAGAATTAAGGACATCTCCCTAGATGTTTTAAGGCCCGTTTACACATGCGATTTTTGATGCGATTTTTGTCGCGCTCTCCAATGCAACTTTTGTCGCAAGTGTAAACTAGCGGCGATTTCCTGTGCGATTCGGGTACGATATTTGCTGCGATTTCCCAAAAATCGCCACCAGGTTTCGAACATGTTCGAAATCTCTCGCGACAAATCGTGCCCAATTCGCACTGAAATCGTCACCCGTTTACACATGCGATTTGAAGATGCAACTTGCGCGCGACAAAAATTGCATCGACAAGTGCGACAAAAATTGCACAAAAAATCGCCTGTGTAAACGGGCCTTAACCAACTTCTCTCCATTGCTGCTAGACTGGGAACTGTATTATGATATTGGGAATTAAAGGGTTAATCCTTTAACACCTAAGATTGCCAAAGATCAAAATTCAAGAAAAATCCTTAATTTTATTTTGTTAAAATAATATTGAAAAGCAATCGGTATCATGCAAACGTACTGTCGAAGAGGTTTCATTCGAATGTTCACTCTATAGGATTTCGTCAACTGACTCGAAAGTTAGAACTATATATGAACTATATATCTATTATGCCTCCTTAATAGACCTCTTTACCTTGTATGTTTTGTTTTCCCAATGTAGGTCATGTGATGTTCTGAAGGGAATTTGTCCTTTTTCTTTTCATAAATTATGCATACATAATTATGCACGTGAAGAAAACAGAATTTATAAGAAACAGCTCTCTAGGGTAACATCACATGATCTACTTTGGGAAAACAAAACATACAAGCTAAAGAGGTCTATTGACCCTGGGAGTGTAAAGCCTGGTTTCCATATAATCGCAACGATCGCAGCGATCATTACGATCGACGATCGCTGCGATTCTTGCGACCCTTGCGATCATATGGCAACCAAAACGTTGCGATCTTTGCGGTCGTTGCGATCCTTGCGATTGCATCGCTGAGAAAGAAATTACAACGATCGCAACGATCGCAACGTTTTGGTTCCATATGATCGCAAGGGTCGCAAGAATCGCAGCGATCGTCGATCGTAACGATCGTTGGGATCGTTGCCATTATATGGAAACCAGGCTTAAGTGTTAATGTCAGATGGAACTGTAAGTCTACACGCACAAAACTACAAGGGGTTTTTTTATGAATGAATAATTCATCAAACTGAATCATCCTTGCTACGCCCGTACAGGAAATACGGGAAAATACGTTGGTGGCATTTTCTTTAATTCCATTCCCACTAAAAACTGTTAAAATTACTGACATGGATTTACATCTTGTAACACCACCTTTCGATCTTCTTACTTCTGGTAACGTTATTGCGTTCGACAATAGGAGAACGCTTTCTAATCTCGTCGGGTATCGGTCTGGGCGCAGGGGATTGTAGAAAGGGTGGGTTTGGGCGCCATCTTGGACTGGCTGACCACTCGCCTCGATTTCATGTGGGGGCCTCGAGCCCAAATCGAACGCACTTTACAAATCCATGATTATTACTGTATAGAAATGGCTAGTTACCCACGGCTTTGCATTGATGCAAACCTTCCTTCCTGTTGTCTTTACACAGTGTCAAGTACAGTTGAAGATGGTATAAGAGAGTTATCAAACGTCCTCAATAGTTTGCCTGAGTCAGTGGTTCAAGTTATGAAGTACCTCTTCTCTTTCCTCAGCTTGTAAGTATCACTGCATCGCGGATCACGTAGTTTTGTGTCAGTGTGGATTAAGTAAAGCCTATATTGTCGGTGTGAACGTTGTCTGTGTTCAAGTCTTTAACTCCCAGGAGTGCCAAATATCAAAATTTAAGGAAACAAATCATTTTGTAAGATATTATGATATGCTCAAGGAAATGCGCGCGCTATGATTGGTCAAACCGAGTTCATTATAACTCGATAAAGCACGCGTGTGACGTAAGGTTCATTAAAACCGTTTTCATTTTATAAAAGAAATAAAAAAACTTGTTCCTCATGCATTATTGAGTTATATAAGCACTTGGGAATTTTTAAGAACACTCGAGAAGTGCGAGAAGCACTCACCTTCGGCTCGTGCTTCTCTGCACTTCTCTCGTGTTCTTAAAAATTCCCGCGTGCTTATATAACTCAATAATGCACTCGGCGCGTTTTTTATTTCTTTATTGAAAAACGAATGGTACCATGCAAAAGTACTGCTGAAGAGGTTTCATTTGAATGGTCACACCATAGGATTTCATCAACAGAATCAAAAGTAAGAACTACTTCATGTCTCCGCAATTGACTCTGGTTGACTGGCGGACACTGCGTTGCAATCATCCAGTCACCTCTAACAAATCAAACACACACACAACAGCAGCTAACATAATGAACCAATTAACTTGCATTTTAAAGCTCGGAGATGTTTACTTGTGTAAGGGTAGGAAAAGTCTAGTAACTCGCCGGGCCAGAGGAGAGAAGTCAGTGTGCCAGAAAAGTAACACTGATATCGTAAAACGGCGAAAGACAAAGTGGCCAATCACAACAGACGCAGAGAATCCAATCAACCAATCAGGACTCGAAGCAAATACGCCGGCGCAAAGCGCGGGAAAACGCTTACAAGTATAGAGCAGTTTTCAATTGAGTGTGGTAAAACCAAAACCAAAGTAATTTCTCTGAACAATTACAGTAGTCGTAAACAATCCAATGAACCAATCAGAGCTCGAAGCAATTACACGTCGGCGGCGCCAAGCGCGGGAAAACGAGTGCGAGCAAGTCACGATTGGTTTTGGTTTTACTTCTGATTGATCGAGAAAGTGGCGCGAGATTTTTTAGCCAATCACAAAGCGTAGCAATGCAAAACCAAAGCAATTGTGTAATTACTTTTGACACTCAATTGAAAACTGCTCTGTCATTATTGGTTTTGGTTTTACTTCTGATTGGTTGAGAAAATGGCGCGAGTTTTTTTAGCCAATCACAAAGCGTAGCAATGCTAGTAAAGGGACACTGATATTCTTTTCCGTTTTCTATAGGGTTGGTCAGCACAGCGACTCTAACAAGATGGACGCGCATAACCTTGCAGTGGTGTTCGGTCCTACCTTGTTACGGATCCCATCTGAACAGGACATGATCGCTTATCAGAGCCAAGTGAATGGTATGATTGAATTACTTATCAAGCACTGTAATGAAGTTTTCCCTGGCTCCGGAGAATCACTGCGCGCACAGCTGTCAGAGACGGAGGAGAGTGACAGCGAGGAAGGTAAGGAGAACAACCGGCTGGTTTGTACCACCTCAGTTTCATATTCACATACTCGACTGTGCTTTGTCAATGAAAGTTAAAAGTTAGCCCGCGTACAGACGTCTCCCATTAATCCTTTCACTTCCAAGGGTGCCAAAAATCAAAATTAAGAAAAAAAAAAAACAAGTTTAATTTGGTAAAATATTGAAAACAAATGGTACCATGCAAAAGTACTGCTGGAGAGGTTTCATTTGAATGGTCACACCATAGGATTTCATCAACATACTCAAAAGTTAGAACAAATGGTACCATGCAAAAGTACTGCTGAAGAGGTTTCATTTGAATGGTCACACCATAGGATTTCATCAACAGACTCAATAGTTAGAACAAATGGTACCATGCAAAAGTACTTCTGAAGAGGTTTCATTTGAATGGTCACACCATAGGATTTCATCCACAGACTCAAAAGTTAGAACAAATGGTACCATGCAAAAGTACTGCTGAAGAGGTTTCATTTCAATGGTCACACCATAGGATTTCATCAACAGACTCACAAGTGAGAACAAATGGTACCATGCAAAAGTACTGCTGGAGAGGTTTCATATCAATTGTCACACCATAGGATTTCATCAACAGACTCAAAAGTTAGAAATACACTACATGTCTCCATATTTGACTCTGAGAGTGAAAGGTTAAAAGTTTGTTTTAACTTTCTTTTGATCGATTTGCAGACTTTGAACCGAGAGACGCAGAAGCGCTGTTCGACTATTCAGCTCGTTCATCCAAGGAGCTCTCGTTCAAGAAAGGCGACATTATCCGAGTATTCAAGCGCTTCAATCCAGATTGGTGGGATGGGACCATCAATGGCTCGGACGGTTTTGTACCCGCTAAATACATCCGTATTCACAACGATGACAATGACCCTGACATAACAGATGGCGAAGGAAACACATCACTTCCTGGCGAGTTACCACCCTCTCCAAGGATATTACCCAGCGGAGATAGACCGAGGGACTTAAATGTACCTCCGAGGATCCCTAAGAGAGAGGGCTCGCTCAAGGGCAGGGATGACGTTCCTTCGCCCTCTGAGCTGACGAGCCCCATAGGCACGAGTCCTCAGTCTGGTGGTATGTCGTCGTTTAAGAAGCAGACGTCGATAACAAGTACACCGACATCATCTTCAGGAGGGTCGCCAGCGATTTCGTCCGAGGATATCTTGAAGCGTCAACTGACGCTACTGCGGAAGAGAGAGGAAAAAGACATTGAGAGTTCTGTTGATAAGACGCCTGATAAAGAACAGTCGTCCTTTAATATGCCGCGCCTGCGAAGCATCTCACCTACAAGGAAAACATCTTGGCCGAGCCAGGGGAGAGAAGACGAAAGGAAAGCAGGAGACACGCCGGATGGAATGGGGGATGTACCCAAGGAGGAACACCGGAGATCAAGCGAGGTTATCTGGCAACAGAGAGGGGAATCTCCCGGAAATAACACCCCACCAGAAAGTCCTAAGACATCAACGGCGCCAAAAATCCCCCCAGCTGTCCGCCCAAAGCCTAAAGGAGGCCGTAATCCTGCTCCCCCTTTCCGTAAGAATTCCGATGACTTACTAGCTTCACTGCAAGCGGCTCAAGCCGTACGAAGCCACCGGGGGAACTCTGCTGGGGAGGATCCGAGGAAGAGCAGGGGATCCGTGGGAGATGATACCGCCTTTTAGGGTCAAGGGTATAAATTGCATGACGATACCCATACGTTCGTTTGGATTTGGCACCAGGTGGTTGCCTCGGTTGATTGCTTGGTAGGGGGGGGGGGGGGAGGGGGAGGGGGGGGGGGGGTTGGCGGGATGTGTCAAGATATTTTAATACAGTTGATCTCTTCTGAAAAACGGAGTAAACAAAGAGGGGTGGATAGAGTGGGTTGGGTGGGATGTGGGAAGGAAGGGAAGGGAGGGGGGAGAGGGGGATGAAAGAAAAGCATACCACGTTTGAGTGAAATGAAACAGCGTGGGGGTGGGGGTGGGGTGGGTTCTACGTCGATTTGCAGTTAGACATTCTACCATTAACTGTCTCAAACGATCTTGTCCAAGGAGAGGCAGTTACGTGATCAGTTTTTTTTGTCAGGGTAGGGTGGGTAGGAAGAGTGTGTCCTGTTTTATAGCCTTATTCGTAAATTTGTACTGTCTAGGCAAAAGAAGAAACTTATGACTATCGTTTAATTTTTAAATAAAACAGAGATGCACGTTTAACATTAATTGTACTGTAAATATATAATTTTATAGGTAGAGTACAGATTAACTTCCACTTTAAACATTGATTTATTGTTCAATGTTCATAAGCAGGTGGCATTATTGTTATTATTATTTATGATTTTTTTTTATTGATGCGCAAGTAAATCAAAAATGATGGCGAATTGCGAGAGGTTCGTGGAAATTCCTATCGTAAATCAGTTAATTCTCAGTCTGGTTTTATCGCTGGCCATCCCGTGCTGGTCAAGGAAAATGCTTGGTCCAGAAAAATTTAACAACTACAGGGGTAAAAATTGTCCCTTGTTTTGGAAGTAAAACTCAAAGGCCTCCGTTTTGTTCATGGGTGCTCCGTTGTTCCGGATCGCAAATGTTGTTTAATTCTCGGTAGCATTTGTTGAAAAAAAAAACTGGGTCTTGTTGTTAACAGAATTGTTTGAATCGTCAGTTGAAAAACGTTAAGTCGAGATAACAGCAGTAGTAGTTCACATTAGCATTGTAGTTAAAGCTGTTTCTTTTTCTCCATCTTTGGAACCAGGAACATTTAATTTCGTCTTAGAGACCTAAGCCAGTGCTTTTCTATGCAGCAGGTCGCAAAGTCGCCTGGCCGGTACGAGCAACCGACCTCGCACCGTTTGAGAATCAGGCTTGTTGCTAAGTAACACGATTTAAAACCGTGTGGTGTGGCTAAATTTTGAGTTCCATACCGCAACCTCGTCGGGGCTTATCATAAGCCCCTGGGCACGAGTACCATGCCGCTTGCCAACCTCGTTTCCACTTTCTCTAGGGATGAAGAGAGAGAGAGTACACTGGGAACGAGGAAGTTTAATGTTTTCTCCCTATAGAGCGTTTTGCAATTGAGTATCGTAAATAATTCCACGTTTGCTTTGTTTCTGCATTGCCATGCTTTGTGATTGGCTAAAAAAATCCCGCGCCACTCGCTCGCACTCGTTTTGCTGCGCTTGGAACCAGCTGCATGGATTTGTCACTAGTTCTGATTGGTTAAGTGGATTGTGAGAGTCTGCGTTTCTTATGATTAGCCACAGTAATTACGTTGGTGTTGGTTTTACGACACGAGCAAAAACCGCTCTAAATGGGAAATGACTGTACAATAACTAGTGAGTGTTAATATTGTTTCATTTGACTGTTTCACTCGACTGGAGTAGTTACCGCTTGTTAATTCCCAAGAGTGGCAGAACTCAAAATTCAAGAAAAATCCCAAATTTCATTTTGCAAAATATTAAAAAACAAATGGTACCGTGGGAAAGTACTGCCGAAGAGGTTTCATTTGAATGGTCACACCATAGGATTTCATCAACAGACTCAAAAGTTAGAACAAATGGTACCATGCAAAAGTACTGCTGAAGAGGTTTCATTTGAATGGTCATACCATAGGATTTCGTCCACAGACTCAAAAGTTAGAACTACATTACACGTCTTCATTATTGACTCTGGGAGTGTAAGGGTCGAGAACTCAATCCGACTGTCTTGTGAGATCAGTTGTCCAGTAGTAACAGAAAAATGTTGTAATTTCTTATGTGCCTGTTTTGGTAAATGGCGTCCGGTGTTTATTTAGTATTCTACAAACTTGAAAGAAAAGAAGAGATTTCAAAGAAATATTTTGGTGTATGTAAGAATATTAGATAACTTATGAAGCAATGAAATAATAAAAACAAGCGTTTTATAACTCTTGTACCACTCGTTGGCATTTTAAAAGCGACTCTCGAGAGTTTTGTTGGGAGTTTTGATATTACCGCCTGTGCTCCGTTGGCGCAAACTTTAATTGCGTTCGCGCAATCCTAATCTTGTGTTGGGTGTGTTTAAGGTGACAAGAAGGGGATTTGAAACTGCAAGAGGATTACTTGCATTAAGAAGGTGAAAATGGGCTTTGATATTCTACTTGATTGTGTGTTAAAACGTCACACAAGTAGCAAAGCAAGAATAAATCAGAAACAGATTTTTGTCCGTTAAACTTCTGTCTTTATCAAGTTCTTGTTCAAGTTACACCGAAGTTAAATATTTATACACCATCATAGCAACAACGACTGCGATTAAATGTTTGTTTTTTAACATATTTACAGTTACTAGGACTGCAGGACTTGTATACATCAGAAAAATGAGTATATACATAAGAGAAATGAGAATTTCCTATCCATTGGTAAGTTCCTGTTCGAGTTAAATATTTATACGCTATCATAGCAACAGGCTGCGATTAAATATATTTTAAACATGTTTAGAGTTACTGTTAGGACTTTATATATACATCAGAGAAAGAAACGAGATGTTTTGCCGTTTGCGTTATAATACATGGTGTTTAGTTATTCAAATGAAGAAAGGCACACTATTTCTTGGCATTTCTATTCAAAAAACAAAAGTAAATCCCTTCCAGCTATTTTAAACGCTATTAAGTGCGGACTTCTCTGGGACCGGGTCGGAATTATTTCCGCGATTCAAGGGTATTGAGGCTTAGATGGTAGGCAGCTTTAGATTTGAGTACGAGTACGAGATTGAGTACAAGTACGAGATTGAGTACGAGTACAACTATTGAATTTAAAGTCAGTCACGTCCCCAGAACTGTCGGTCCTTCCTGTTACAAACCAGAAGACTCTAGGTTTTAAAAGTCGTACTCGTGCTCAATCTCGTAATCGAACGGTCCGATCTTAAGTTCCCTAGTGTGCGTGCAGTGAACAACAACAACAACAACAACACTTTGTTTACTCATTTTTTTACAACTGTATTTTAAAAATACCTACACACATTTTGAACTAAGTACTAATAATTTAAATAGTTAATATAATTTTGAGTCTGGGAGCTAAATTAACGGGTGAGTTTTCTAGTTAGCCCCCAAACAAAGAAACAAAGAACCTGCAAACTGATCCTTACGGCAGAGAAATGGAGACAAAAGCAGATAACATAATAGTGGAATATAATAGTATGTACGTTCAACATGACACGATGACGTCATATGACGCCAGAATTACGTCATAATTTCGAATGGCCGCAATCTTGTATCCGCTATCTTTGATGCAAGAAAAGCGCTAGAAATTGGCTCAGACTTTCTCGAAACTAATGGAATTATGCAAAAATGATCTTAAATTATAACATTTAACAATATGTAGAGTTTAAAAAGTTCATCGAAAGGGTGGATTAAACACAAAGTTCCGGTATAAAAGGCTTAGCTCCTCCCCCATTTCACACCTATTGAGTGTCTTTCAGTCACAAAACGTGGTTAACTTGAGCGTCCTTTAAATATAATTTTTTTCATAAATCGATTAAACCTAGATTTTACCTAAGCTAAAAAAGAAATAGAAGTTCATAAAGACTTCTGTTATAACTTTCATGAAGTTTCTCCAAGTATCGTTTTTAACACTAACGGTCACTTTTGAAAATGTATGTAGTAGCATACGAAACGTCAATTTTTTATAAAAAATGAATAAGTTCAATATGTTTATCACCGCGGTTTGTGTTCTATTTCTCATCAAACTACGATGGCCCAAGAACAAAAGTCTTTACGATAAAGTTTCTCCAAATTGTGTAAGCAATGGTCTTGGTAATGACGCGTGTTTTTTTTGTCAGTTGTTAATGCTACAGTGGTTGATTGACGACTGGAGGTGAGAATGGCCAGGCCAGGCTCCTTTTATACCGAAACTTCCTGTTTAATTGTTTACTCCTGGGGAAATGTTTTTAAAACCGAGAGTTATCACAGTGTCACGTGACTTGCTCATTTCAGCCATTACGCGATCACTGAACTTTGACCTAGTCTCAGGCTCCTCTCTGCCGCAGCGCAGGACAATCTTAAGAGCCTGACGATATTTGGGGATTCGCCACGCATACACAAACGGGTCAAGCAGGAATTTCAGGTAAAGCAGGTTATCCACCATAAGATTAACAATAAGAACGTTTGGCTTGTTGGGCTCCTCCTCGGAATACAATCGGACAATCCACAACATGGCGGCTGGCTGAGAAGTAACAAACAAGATGGCGATCAGAAGAAAGTTAACGGTAATAAACGAACGCTCAATTCCAACTTGTCTGTTATTTCTGCCTCCATCTTGAATGTTGTTGTCTTCGCGAAGGTTATTAGATGCGGCCATTTTTTTCTTAAACGCCAGGAACAAAAGGATGTAGACAATTATGACGAGATATATCAAGACGATCGAGTGAAGGGTATTATCGATCTTTCGTTGGGTGTCTTTAGAAACTCCCATCTCAGGCAGAACGCTGAACAGTATGGTATACACGTAAATGGCGATTACGCATATCACCGCGCGCGCTTTCGTCACCTTCAGCGCGTGGTTCAGAGGAGAAATGACAACAACGTATTGTACGATGGTAAATGCGAGCACGATAAGAAACGAAGCATTCATGGCAGCTACCGAGATCGACTGCCCAACATTCAAAAGAGGTGGACAAGTGGTAGCAGTGTCACGATGATAAGTATACATCATTATGAAACATGTAGCGTACATAGGTTCTTGTGTTGCGGCTGTTAAAATATCGACAATGGCAAGACCGATCAGGAAATAAGTTGTAGCGTTCCTGAAAATCTTCAAAGGGTCGAAGAAAAACACCAGGAGTAACAAGCCGTTTGCGATGACGGTTATGAACGAAACGGTAATCATGTAGATGGCGGAGCCAAAAGCGAACTTGAAGAACTCCTCAAAAGGATTCACTATGGGCATTCTTGGCGGTAGATGTTGCCGTGGAAATGTCGAACAATTGCCAGTGAAATTTGCTGTATAGTTGCAGCTAGGGACTGATGTACTGATGAGGTCCATTTTGTTATCTCGTCAAGGTGTATCCTTTGACAACCTAAACGTACCGAGTAAAACAAAACGTTACTCAGTACTTTGTTAATAAATAGAAAGAAAAAGAGAAAGATATTCGCAGTCGTGCACATTTAATAGAAGAATTTGTCTGAATCAGGGATAAAGCCTGAAACAAATAATCAGTCTTATGTGGGACTTGATTATGATAGGGGTCCAGTGAAGGAGCATTTGCACACTTTGTAGTTTTCGTAAACGCTATTGCCCAAAGGATAAATTAATCTTTTGATGTCCGCAGACTAGCCATAATTTGTTAACGATTGCTGTCAGAGTGTTGAAATTCTGTTTATTTCTGCTTTATTTTGTTAGCCGATATTTTAATAACGGTGTTTTCAAAGGAGATCATGATAGCATTTCGATTGGGTAGATGTGACGATTTAATTTTCAAAGGAGCCGTTCAGTTGTACTGACAGGAGAAGCCATATTTTACAGAAATATAAATATGGCTTTCGTCGATCGCCGTGGTAGGACACGTGGGACAGTTTACTTTTTTATGACTTTTTCTATCGGTAATAATATACATGCAAAAATTTCTGCATTATGATTGGCTGAGAGAATGTCAGTGCAGAAAGTTGAAATTGAGTGCAAAAAGGTGAAATTGAGTGCAAAAAGTTGAAATTAAAATGATTGACAGGTAAGTCGCAATCTCGCATCAAAACAAAATGGCGGACAGATTGGCAGAGAGCAATGATATTTTAATTGAAAGTTTGAAGGAAAATGCAAAGAACAAAAACACACAACAAAGTACAAACAACTGGCTCAACGTTTGGAAGACGTGGGCAGCACAAAAGCGCCATGAGGAAAATATTGAAAGCTACGAACCAGAGCTGAGCTGAGCTGAATAAGATCCTCGAGGATTTTTACGCAACAGTTCGAAAGAGAGACGGGGAGGATTACAAGCCTGACAGCCTTCGCGTAATTTTAACTGCTATTGACCGGCATCTAACGGAAAAAGGGTACAAACACTCGATAATTCGCGACAGAGAGTGAAAAGTTCAAAACAGAGGGAAAAGTCTGGCTACTTCGGCAAGAAGGCAAAAACAAGCGACCAAACAAATCCCGAAGTCTAACATCCAGTGAAGAAAATGAGCTGTGGCAAAGTGTAATAAGTTTGGAAAGGGAAGTCCACAACAAGTCCTGGTCCAAACAGTTTGGTGGCTCCTGACCCAGTATTTTGTCTTGGTTCCAACTGATGGTATTCAGAAACGTTTCTTTGAAACTGTTGATTCTTCTTTTGAATCCATAACGAGTATGAGCTCTTTTACTCTTTGAAATGTGTTGACACCTTGCTTTTCGGCTTTTATCAAAGCGAAAACACTGTTGAATAATTTTGCAGCCTGCTTTGAGAACTTGTTCTTTTTCGACTGAGCAAAGATATTTTTAACCTTTAAGTTTCCAACGCACACTATGTCAATCAACCTTGTCATTTTTTAACTAATGGTGTTATTGTAGGCGGAGTGCGGTAACCCATGACAACTTTGACTAGAAATAAAAACAGCACTTTGGAAATTTTTGCATGTATATTATTAACAAGTAATCACATGATTATTCTCGTGCAATTAGGAATAAATAAGCACTCGTGCTCATTTATTCCAAATTGCACTCGAAATCATGTGATTACCTATACAAATCTGAAATTTCAACAGTAAACATCGGTGTAAAATCTCATTTATTACTTCTAAGAATACACGACGTAAAATAGGTAAACTAAATACATCCCGTTTGAAAAAGAGTTCACCAAACTTTTCGTCGTGAGAAGTTTGCCCTAATCCTAACCCTAACCCTTCAAAAAGAAAAATAGACGAAACCATTCGATTTAAGTTTTAAACGCCGATTGCAATGCCATATTTCTCATTTTGTTTCTTTTTGCTGTCTTTAGGCGATATTTTAGTAACGATGTTGTCAAAGGAGATCATGATGGCATTTCGATTGGCGCGATGTGACGATTTAATTTTCAAAGAAGTCGTCCAGTTGTGCAGAGACTGAAGCCATATTTGATATAAAATGATTTGACTTTCGTCAACCGCCGTGGTAAAACAGAGGAGTTCGCTTTTTATGACTGTCAGTTTTTGTCCAAATCTGAAATATTTCGGCAAAAAAGACCGGGTCAAAAACTTCTTTACTGCCAAAAATACACGACGTAAAATAGGTAAACTAACTCCACATAAAAAAAAAGGTTTACCATATTCTTCGTCATAAAAAAATTGCCCTTTTCACTAATCCATCAAGAGACAAAAAAGTAAAGAAACCCTTGGTTTGAAGATCGAAGTTTCGATTAAATCGAGGTTATTCATCGAAAAGTTGTGTAATACGACGGGGTATACCGTATTTCAACAAGTTAGTTTTTATTTTTTAGAGCCTTTGAAAAAATAAATCCTGACAAGTAAAAATGCCTAGACGTATTACACAACTATTCGCTGAATAAGTTTCCTTATTTAACGGATTTAGCGGCTTACCTTAAAGAGAATCGAATCAGCTTGAGATGGCTTCTTGTGATAACTCAGTCGAGACCAAGGCCTTGACAGTTTTGCAACCGACGTTACGTCGGGTGTGTTGAATAATTAACAACTATTCACCGAAGTGAAGGTGGATTGGTCGGTGCCTTTCAATAAACACGGCAAGTTTGAAGTTGAAACTCGATTAAAACAGAAAAAAACAGCAGGTCTCTGGAGGGTTACTTGCTTTAAAAATAGTTGACGCTTAATGTTACTATCGTGTTCTTTCATTCCAGGGGCACCCAACGAACAATCTTTGGTAAAATGTATTATTATTTTACTCAAATAAATTAAAATAAATTATATACAAGCATTTCCAGGTGTTCTTCTTTGTTGCTGGGAAAAATATATCTGTTCCTCTTTCTTAGCATAACACATAGGGAAATTCCCAGCCAGCTGGATAAAAAAAATGTCTGTTTCCCAGCCTGCAATTAGAAAAAAATGAATAAATGAAAAAAAAAACAATAATAATAAGTTACCAAAAGGGGCTTGGGAACTAATGAAACATTTAATGGCAAACTATTTGAAGCATTTTGTTAATTGTTTTGTACATTTACTGCCGTCTCGAACATAACCTGTTCGGGTATCTCTAAGTACTGCTTAAATTTGTTACTACGAAGCTGAACCCTTTTAAGCCCCAAAGTGTCCTCCGATTTTCTTCGATCCAGTCTCTTTTCGATCTGCTCAAGTTAGCCAGCACAGTTTGTTCTTGCGACTCCTTTCTCAAGTCAACAAGCGCAAAAATGGTAATTAAAAAAATATGTACAGAATATTTTGCCAGCCAGCAAGAATTCCGCTGGGGAACAGATAAAGTGAGGAACAGACTCGTTGGGTGCCCCTGTCATTTAAGGGGCTCCAAACGAGGAATGTTCAGAAAAACGCTTGGAATTGCCGTTGTACCGTTTTTCTAGTGCCTTGTTTTAAGGGAACTATGCGTTTGATCTTTTCCGTTTTGTATTCAACTAAAAGAATCTTATCCCCCGAATTTTATACTGGTTATTTGTCTCGTCACGCAACGGGGAGGAGCGTTTCGTGACGAGGCAAATAACGGCTGCGTGGGAGACTACGAATTTACCAGCTGCTTTCTATTTTCCAACTTTCTTTCGTACCCAAACCGATATTTTTCATTCCTCCAAAAACAAAAAGCGTTATATTTTCCAATGTTACGAACGTTTGACGGTTAAATTTCACTAAAGAAATTTTTTGTTTATAGTGCAATTAATAACGAATTTTTAAGGCGACTAAGATCTTCTGAACTTATATATATATATATATATATATATATATATATATATATATATATATATATATATATACACATACTTACCATTTGGCAGTTGGTCATTGGTAATTGGGCTTTGGCATTTGGGCACACGGAACACAATGCAATGCTTTGCTTGAGTGACCACCAAACAATAGCTTCCCAATGACCAAAGCAACCTTTATTGAATTAGGTATATACACCTGGGTGGAGAGAGACAGTGTGGAGTAAAGTTTCTTGTCTAAGGAAACAACACGACGGCAGAGACCAGGCTTCGAATCACCGACCTTCAGGTTGAAAGTCCGACGCACTAACCACTAGACCACCGTGCCACCCACTGACGCCTTAAGAAACAAAGGAGAAAATAAGTTCACAATAATAAGTTCGTGGGTCGTGGTTGAGAACGATCCAAAGATACCGTTTGTTTTTGTTTTTAAGGAAGTCCGTTGGTCTGTTTCCAAATTATGATTGAAGGAATAGCTAGGTTTAACGTAACTTAAGAGTTTGCCCGCACTTACGCCTTTCTCTAATGTCAGCTATTTTTAATTAGCATTAATTTGAAAAGAAAAAAATATTTGTATTAATGGTCTGTAAATAATGCTCCAGTTCTGTTAACATTTATTATCATGTTAATTCACTGAAATGTTATTTTGTCTTCGGCTGCAGGTGACAAAGATGGAAATTACAGTTTGAAAAATAACAGTTTGTTTTGTGTGAAAAAAAAAGAACTGGTTAACCGCGTCACCAATAGTAGCAAGATGGTAATTGGTGGAACTTAAAATGGACGAAGAAGCAATATTTAAAATTTATTTATTATTTATTAATAGCATTCTCCTGTTGATGTGTTTGTTGACCGTTGACATCATGTTGTTAGGGTGAAGTCTTTAAAGAGTAATCGACAGCTGTATAATTGTTTTTATTTAAAATGTTAGTACATTTCGATGTCGTAATATCTCGAACTATTTTTAGCTTATTATGCATTTCTAAAAAAGAAACGTGAAGGAACTCAGTTTTGTATGAAATTCATCTTTGTGAGGGGATTTTCATAAAATAGAAATATTTTCCCTTAAAACTTGACAAAATTTTCAACTTTAATTTTCCTCAGGTTAAACAAAAACTGGCAAAATTACGTCGCTGTTTTGGCTTTTCGTAAGCTCAAATCGGTTAAATAATATTGGAATAGTAGTCAAAGATACTTGTGAACGAGTCATATATGCCTCATCTCTTGCTCACCATGATTCCCGCAGCTCTTTGCAAGTATATTGACGTCACAGCGATGACGTCACAGTGATTCGGACGCGCGCCAAATGGAGCCACATTATAGCGCCATTAACAAAACTTCGAGAATACATGAAAAAGAGCGTTTCGCATCGTTTTGAGACACTTTTACTGTTAAGCCACACAAAGAGAAACATTCCACAGAGCGAAAATAAATTTTCGTTTCATGGGCACGTTAGCGACATTAACACGCGACCCACTGCCTTCAAAACAGTCGGGTAAAGTTGAGTTTTAGTGGACGTTAATCAAGACAAATCAAAGAAAAGCCGTTAAAATTATTTTAGACTCTGACGGGATTTCAAGCAAACAGAGCTAAAAAAATCGACAATTTTACCTGCTGAGAGAAGGTAAAACTTCCAAGCCAGTTTAAACAAAAAAAGCTGCTGTTTGTAGTAACCGTATTTTTCGAATAAAACTTTTAAATTTCGCTGCACGTGATAATTTACAACTCAGTGATGCATGATGAATTGTAGGCGGATCACAACTCATGAAGCTGCGGGGATCGTGTCTGAAAGAACACACGAGTGACCACGAGTGACTACGAGTAAGAATTCACCAAAATATTTTGCTGACATCATAATGACGTCCTCATTACGTGATTTTATCAAATAAACGCTATTTAACAGTAAATAAACCACTCCCGGAGGCTAAAATATGTAAATAAGTAAATAGTTTACCACTTTATCCTTTTCAGGCAAAACGGCGGGTATCTGACAGGGGCTGAAGGGGCAGGCGCGAGGGCACCACCATCCGTACCCTTTAATCCCAGTTCCCTCCAATTTTTGCGCTTTTTGGGGGTTGCAAATTGGTTGGTAATGTTAAATCAACTAAACTGCAGATACCGTGAACGATCTATTGCGTCACATTGGACCAAATACAAACAGTGATAAGCAACAGACCACTGCAAGGTTTGGCCGACCCCCCCCCCCCCTCCTTCGGGGGGGGGGGGGGGTACTCGACTTTCATATACCTTTCATTATAAATGGTACCCTTTACCCTAATGTAGCCTTTACGTGCGTGTTTGACATATTTTGAAAGGCCTTTTTATAATACTTAAATCACAGTTTTCCCTACCTTTTTTACGCTTCAACTCGTGTTTTCGCTACCCTTTTCTATTCTTCGTGAAATCCCTACCCTTTCATATATTTCAACTCGTGAAATCCCGACCCTTTCATATACCTCCAGCCTCAAAAAGTTACCCCTTTCGGGCGGAGCATCCCCGTATAGCCCATTATAGGGAGTAACCCCCCCCCCCCGGGGGCCGACCGTAGTGTCATTTCGAGAGAATGCCTTTTCACATTGTTTGATCGGTCCTTGCAGTGGTCTGTTGCTTATCACTGTTTGTATTTGATCCAATGTGACGCAATAGATCGTTCATGGTATCTGCAGTTTAGTTGATTTATTATTATATTTATACCCTGGTGGTCTACTGAACAGATCCGATCTATTTGCATTTCTATCTAAAGGAGAAGAATGGTATTGGTCGTTCACTGTTTCTCTCCCCATGGTGCTGACATGTATCGGTTGTTAGGTTGAATTAATGCTCTTTGGCCATGTGCCACAATTGTTTGTGGCGTGACCGTTGCGCAATTTTCCCTATCACGGCTCTTTCTAGAATGATTAGCGACATATATGAGAGAGGTGCAGTGGCACTGAGTCTCATTATGTTCTAGCTACGGCACACTGACGAGGGCCAAATAGCCCGAAACAGCTGTCTGTGTCTGCTTTCTAGTTTTGAGCGCTGATCATGTCAGGATTGGCCGACCGTAGTGCCATTTCGAGAGAATGGCTTTTCACATTGTTTGATCGGTCCTTGCAGTGGTCTGTTGCTTATCACTGTTTTTATTTGATACAATGTGACGCAATGGATCGTTCGCGGTATCTGCAGTTCAGTTGATTGGTAATGTTGTCTTATTGTACTATTGAGTTATGGATGTACGCTGGAGGCTGCTAAGAAACTTGAGTGCCTAGCAAACCTCTCAAGTGCATTCATAACTCAATAATACGGGCTGAGCCGTTTGCCATTTGTTTTATAACATAATAAAAAGATAAAACATTTAACCCTCGGACCTACACGCAAACTTATACCCCCCACCGTGGTACAAGGGGGGGGGGGGAGGGGTTGCAACCTTCCCCCTTGGGTTTTTGCGATGTTGCAATATTTCGGAACTATTTTACAGAAAGTCCGCGATGTGCTCTACAAGAGAAGGTAAATATCGTACGTTGGGTTGCTGCTGGGGTCCGTGAAGATATCCAAAATGGCCGCCAAGACGGCCGCCATCTTGGATTTTACTAAAAATTTAAATTAATCGGGGAAATGTGGAAATCGCAAATATTGTTTGCTAGAGTTGCAAAATAACATACAATTAAACATTTTGATGCTTTTGGTAGCATTTTATGTTTTTTCACTGAAAAAAGGTGAAAAACACGCATTTTTATTCAAAAATGGCTTGACCACATGTTATTTATGACGTCATATCTCGTTACCATAGCAACCGGTTGTCGCCAAACTTTACCAAAATGTTTCTTAAGGACAAACGAACAGCTACTGGAAACGGCATGTGCTAATCGTAAATGGCCTTGAAAATATCGGAGAAAAACCTTATGGGTGGGGGATGTCAACCACCCCCCCCCCCCCCCGTTTGTACAGGTAGTAGAAGAATTACCAGAGTGTTGTGCGCGTGTGCGTGCTATGGCGTGTGCAACGAGACGGGTGATTTTGGATGGTCAAAATTTAGTCACCTGCCCGTCTCTACAAGGAACAGTTTATGGAAAAAGTTCGGATTCTGATAGAACGTTTACGAACAAGATAATATATGTGATGACAAAGGCACAAAATATCGCAAAATATCTTGCAAAAAGACTTGGAGCAAAAAAAATTCTTGCATGGAAATTATGGTCTTTTATTTTAACCAAGAAGTTAGAAAAAAAATCGACGGCTTGGAAAAAAATTCTTACCCAACAACCCCCCTCTCCCCCCCCCCCCCCCCCCCCCCGCTCCCGCTCCTCAAAAGTCAAATGGTTGGGACCCCTAGCTAGTGCGTTTTCTTTCTCAGGGACGTTTAATTAATATTTTAGGGAGCGTTAATTTTTTATTTAGTAGGAGGGTGGTGCGCTTTGAAGGGGAGGGGTGTCCAAAGTATGTGGCTTCAAAGATCGGAATTAGACGAAAAATATGGTGTATAAAGGGAAGGGTCATAAAAAAGCCTAGTTTTGTGGTGATGGCATCTGTAATAACGCAAACGTTCTATCAGAATCCGAACTTTTTCCAGGGCAGCCTGCGCCCCATCCCCTTAAAACATAAACTGTTACTTGTAGGGACTAGTACGGGCGGGTGACTAAATTTGTCCATCCAAAATCACCCTTCTCGTTGCACACGCCATAGCGCGCGCACATGATAACACTCTGGTAATTCTCCTACTACCTGTAAGCACATTTAAATGTTTTTCTCTTTTTATTATGTTATAAAACAAACGGTAAACGGCTCAGCGTGTAATATTGAGTTATGAATGCACTTCAGAGGTTTGCTAGGTACTCAAGTTGCTTAGCAGCCTCCCGCTTGCATCCATAACTCATGTAGTACAATAAGACAACATTACCAACTATTTTTCAACCCAAAAAAGCGCAAAAATTGGCGGAAACTCTCCGATACCCGCCGTTTTGAAAGAAGGATAAAATGGTAAATTATCTACTTATTTACGTTTTTTAGCCTCCGGGAGTGGTTTATTTACGGTTAAATAGCGTTTATTTGATTAAATGACGTAATGAAGACGTCATTATGATGTCGGCAAAATATTTTGATGAATTCTTACTCGTGGTCACTCGTAGTCACTCGTGGTCACTTGTGGTCACTCGTGGTCATTCGTGGTCACTCGTGTGTACTTTTAGACACGATTGTGTTTATATCATGTTGAATTAAATCTTCTGTTTAAAACTGTAATTGACTTTGAAGTTTGTTGCTTTAAAATGTTTACTATTTCTTAATGGTAAAATTATTCGGAATACAGTCGTAATTTAAAAAACAATGATAACGGCTTTTGTTTGATTGACGTCCACCAAACTCAAGTTTGACCTTTGTGGATGAACAGCGATGGGTCGCGTGTTAATTGTAACCGCTGTAATTGAATAAAAAGCGTTCTTGGCAGGGAAGCGTCAGAACAAAATACAAACTTGCGTCAGAATATGTGCGTGAGATTGAAGTGAATGTGTGCGTGAAGTCGAAGTGAATGTGTGCATGAGGTCGAAGTGAATGTGTGCATGAGGTCGAAGTGTATGTGTGCGTGAGGTCAAAGTGATTGTGTGCATGGGTTCGAAGTGAATGTGTGCGCAAGTTGGAAGTGTATGTGTGCGTGAGGTGCCCCGTGCGAGCGTACGTCAATGCAAGAAACGTTATTTCCACATCAAACGAAAAAAAAGAAGGAAAAATAATCAAACAAAGAAAAGAAGAGAGGAAAAATAAATTTGTAAACATTCGATTTCAAGGTAAATGTATATATAATATGAAACCATTAAAAGTTTGTTTAAAATGTTTCAAATAACTACATATAGTCATTCGTTTCGTTGGTAAAGTTATCAAAATCTTTGTATGGTTTTTAATATGCTTCATAGCTGATAACGCAAATGGAAAATGGCTGAAGGAATTAATAATAACTTTACAATGTAATACAGTAAACACCCGCATATAAGAATAGATGGATTAAGAACACCAGGTTGAAATTTGGCCAATAAAGCCCCATATTTATAAGAACAAGATCAGCACTGAAAATTGTAACATGTTCTTATAAAATGGGAAAAAAGTCATAATTACAAAACATGTAAGTTTATGTTTGCTGTCAGCTAACTACATAACTCTATCAGCTGTCAAGCTGTCTTATTGATTGTGTTCATTTGTTATTATAATCAAATTACAGAATAATTATCTATTTTATTTTCCTAAAATATGCTAATTATACCTCTAGCAACATGTTTTGGATAGTATTACTAAATAAAAATTTAAGAACATTTTGAGGCTGATTTGTCACTAAGCACCCGATAAATAAGAACTCAATCAGCCTGACCTCCGAAATCGTGTGTTCTTATACACCTTATTTAAAAATGGCGGTCGATTTATTATTCTTTTATATGTATGTTAATTAGCCTCACTGGCCTCATTTTAGAGTATAAACTCTTTTGAATTTTGCACACGCTAACGAGGCAGGTGAGGCTAATTAACATACATATAAAAGAATAGTAAATTGGCCGCCATTAATGAATAAGGTGTATATGCGGGTGTTTACTGTATATAATACCCTACCGATAATTAACTAACACATTAAATAATTCCTATGTCTTCAATTTCTGAAAACAGCAAAGTACGATTGAGCATAATTTAACATGTTTGCATGACTATATACATCAAGAAAAATTCTGACGTCAACAGAAACGTCATATCTCCATATATAAACATAATTGAAAGAGTTAAACAGGCTAGGTCTCGAGTAATCTACTGTAAAATTTACATAGATATTATTAGACTAACGTGAGATCCGTATTGGGAAAATATTGGTCGAGTTCTTTTTATGCAAGTTTATGTTAATTAAGCATATAAACTTGAATTTTTCAGGCCACCAAATTGTCCACCAGACATAGGGAAAAATGTTTCTATTTAATAGAACACGGTGAATTAATCGAAATGAGTTTGTGAGCGGTCCATCTAGGCGGTCAGTATTGTAATATCCGGACTCCTCAGAGAGGATGGGAGAGAGCAGCTGTACACAGACTATGCTGTCGGGGCTTGCACACGTGGTAGTAAATTGCAATCACAGTGGATGGAAGGGAGCAGCTGTAGACAGACTATACTGTCGGGGCTTGCACACGTGGTAGTAAACTGCAGTCAGAGAGGATGGAAGGGAGCAGCTGTACACAGACTTTGCTGTCGGGGCTTGCACACGTGGTAGTAAACTGCAATCAGAGAGGATGGAAGAGAGCAGCTGTAGACAGACTATGCTGTCGGGGCTTGCACACGTGGTAGTAAACTGCAGTCAGAGAGGATGGGAGAGAGCAGCTGTACACAGACTATGCTGTCGGGGCTTGCACACGTGGTAGTAAACTGCAATCAGAGAGGATGGGAGAGAGCAGCTGTAGACAGACTATACTGTCGGGGCTTGCACACGTGGTAGTAAACTGCAGTCAGAGAGGATGGAAGGGAGCAGCTGTACACAGACTTTGCTGTCGGGGCTTGCACACGTGGTAGTAAACTGCAATCAGAGAGGATGGAAGAGAGCAGCTGTACACAGACTATGCTGTCGGGGCTTGCACACGTGGTAGTAAACTGCAATCAGAGAGGATGGAAGAGAGCAGCTGTAGACAGACTATGCTGTCGGGGCTTGCACACGTGGTAGTAAACTGCAGTCAGAGAGGATGGGAGAGAGCAGCTGTACACAGACTATGCTGTCGGGGCTTGCACACGTGGTAGTAAACTGCAATCAGAGAGGATGGGAGAGAGCAGCTGTAGACAGACTATACTGTCGGGGCTTGCACACGTGGTAGTAAACTACAGTCAGAGAGGATGGGAGAGAGCAGCTGTACACAGACTATGCTGTTGGGGCTTGCACACGTGGTAGTAAACTGCAATCAGAGAGGATGGAAGGGAGCAGCTGTACACAGACTATGCTGTCGGGGCTTGCACACGTGGTAGTAAACTGCAATCAGAGAGGATGGGAGAGAGCAGCTGTAGACAGACTATGCTGTCGGGGCTTGCACACGTGGTAGTAAACTGCAATCAGAGAGGATGGGAGAGAGCAGCTGTAGACAGACTATACTGTCGGGGCTTGCACACGTGGTAGTAAACTGCAGTCAGAGAGGATGGAAGAGAGCAGCTGTACACAGACTATGCTGTCGGGGCTTGCACACGTGGTAGTAAACTGCAATCAGAGAGGATGGAAGAGAGCAGCTATACACAGACTATGCTGTCGGGGCTTGCACACGTGGTAGTAAACTGCAGTCAGAGAGGATGGGAGAGAGCAGCTGTACACAGACGATGCTGTCGGGGCTTGCACACGTGGTAGTAAACTGCCAATATCTCTGTAAGCTGGACAAAATTTTTCCAAATATAAATGGGTGGTTTTACCTGCCAGGAAATGACGTTACCCTCTCACTGACAGAGTCAAAGTGGCCATCAAGTTCCTATGTTTTCCTATTTTCCCAAGGCCTTCGCATATTTCAGCAAAACCTACTTTTGCTTGTTTTTATTATCGCTTCCAATTAAATTAACATAAAATATAGTGTTTTCAGGCGACTGAAGGATACTGCTTTGAGATTTAAAATGCAGAAAAAGTATCTCCGTAAGTCTAAACCTTCCAAATTGTATTGAAATTATGGTGGCTTATGACAGTTTCTAGTAATTTCCAGCACTTACTCTCAGAATGGTATCAAACAAATGCCCAGTCATTGGTGAACGAGTAATGGTCATCGTTATGACGTTACAGGCTACCATAGTAACGATGTTACCTGTTAATTTTAGCTTTAAGTGCTTGTGACTTAAAAACGAGCTCGGTGACACCCATTTTTTTTATTGTCGTAATGTATTTAGCATGTTAAGATACAACTTTTTGCAAAGTTTAAATAAATTATTGTTGAGGGGAGAGGTTCAGAGCCACCTTAAATTTTGTTGATTCATTTTAGTATAGGTGGTGGAAAATGCCGGCAACTATTGCGAGCCACCTGAAGAGAGACGACTGGGGACGAGTCAGACCTTAAGTGTCATTAACTCATTATTTCCAATCACATTTTTTTCTTGATAGAAAATCGAATGTTTAGAGTTTACAATGTAGGGTCTGTGTTTCGTTTTTTCCCAAGATTTTCCCCACCTCCTTCCCCCCTCCACCCCTTTCTTTTTTTTTTTCTATTGCTTATTAATTTTCTGTTCATAATTTTTCACCCTCTCTACTGCTTAAAATCCACCCCCCATACCTATCCTAAATTGACGGGAGTATCCCCTCCCCCCCGGTTCGACACCCTGGTCAAACCTTGAATCGTGTTACGCGGTTGTATTGTAAACGTATCGTCGTGGGCCTAATTTTTACGTTGCAGTTCAGTCACATCGAATGAAGTTTGGGCGAAAATCGCTTTGAGTCGGCCCAGTGACTGCAGAAACAGGTGATGCGTTTGACTTTGATCATGAGAGGTGAACTATTTTGTGCGGTTATCAGGCTTTTTCGATTTTAGAAGGCTTTTTCTCGCCTGAATTGCATTCGTGTCAGAGACGAGTTAACTTAGAGCGATTTGATTCAGTGTAGAAAGTAACTTCGCGATTGTTTTGCATGGTTTCGCATTGCTACACTTTGTGATTGGCTAAAAAAACCTCGCGCCACTTTCTTAACCAATCAGAAGTAAAACCAAAACTAACCATGACTTGCCTGCACGCGTTTTCCCGCGCTCGACGCCGGCTACTACTGCGTTCTGATTTGTTCATTAAGTTGTCTGCGTCTCTTGTGATTGGCCAGTGTGATTACTTTGGTTTTACGACACTCAACTGAAAACCGCCCTATCATCGAATTCTATTTTCTTGATTCTGCGCACTTGACACCGATTTCATTGCCAGCTTAAAGAGTTGCTTTTGTCTACTGATGAAGAAGCAGAAGCCTCGAAACGTTTTGAGCCTTAGTTGAACTCTAAGGCCCAGTTCAGACGTTGTGCTTCTGCCGTGCCGAACTTAATTCAGGAATAAAGTTCGACAGAAGCACGGCAGAAGCACGGCGTCTGAATCAAACTTTTGAATTAAGTTCGGCAAGGCAATTAAGTTCGACAAGCTCTGCCGTGCTACACGACTCTGGCACGGCAGCGATTCAAACGTCGTGCTTCTGCCGTGCCAAACAAAATTCATAAATTACATTAATGTCTTTTAGCGGGATTGCGTTCCCTCGGGAAGTTACGAGGACAATTCTCCTTTACGGAGTATGCGCTCGGGATGTCATTCGTGCCCAATGTACAAACACGGCGGCTTGGCGAAAACATTTAAACGAAATTTCCTCCGCCGTACAGCAGGGCAGTGATACGATGTTCATCGAACGAAGAAGAACCCTTTAATGAAAACAGTCCACTAGCTGGCTATGGATATGACAGGGATCAAGACGAAGAAGAAGCTACATATTGGATCTTCTGCGACTGTGTCGCGTTGCAAATCGTTTTTAATACGGTCAAGAATAAAACTGAAGGTTGCCTTGGACACACGGAATGTCTTCTTGAATCTAGCATCACTGTATCTATTCCACAAATGTTCAAACCATCCGTAATTACTCATGCGCGAAGCGGCATGAGGTAAGGTTTCGGCTCCGTTTTTCTTGTTATTTTTATTTTTTGTGTCACGATTTTGCATGCAAATTTATGCACGCATATTTTAAATTGTGCATTTCCGGTAAATCAACGTTTCTTGAGTGTCACGACAGTGTCTCCTACAACCCTACTTACATTACTTATGTTCACATTAGGTATATATAACACTTAGAAGAATCAGTGGCTTCATTGTGGTACAGCCTTCATTGACAAAACATTCAACAGTAAACAACCTGGTTTGCAGGAACGATGACTGAATGAAAGGAGTAACTCTTCTCCATGTCAGACATCATCTTATCATGTTTTAAATATATCATGAAACTAACTTACGCATGCGTATGAGTAAAGGCTGCTAGGAGCCCCTTGTTGTGTCGTGGTAGACGTCGACAGGATCGAACAGCAATGGGGTTCTCGGAAGAAAACAGGATGAAACAAACTTGCAATAACAGAATTCGCCTTTCTTGCAAAAGGAAAAGTATTTTCTGCTGCCTTTCTTTCCGTCTTTTTCTCGAGTCTTGGAGTAATTTTAACAGCAGGAGTTTTCGCTCCAATTTAAAAAAAGGCGCCGTTTTTATTATTTTGATCACAGCTGACTAATTGTTACGTGGCTTCAGTAAACCTGAATTTGGTACGACTCTGGCACGACGTCTGAATTAGAGTCGTCCCTCTGCCGTGCTACAGTCGAACCTAATTGCAATTAAGTTCAGCACGGCAGAAGCACGACGTCTGAACTGGGCCTAAGCGCATTATCCTCATTTTATATTCATCTAACAGTTACCTTACGGAGTTGTCTGTTTTAGAGAGAGAGAGATAAACTAATTAAAAGGAAAAAGTAATGCAATGACCAATTGTGACCCCACATTAGCTTGTTCCAGGCTTTCAGATGATGGGGAAAGCTAACTTTAAGCAGCTCTCTCGCTCTCATCGTGATATCTTTTTTTCCGCGCCTTTTTATATTCGGTCTCCCGACACTATCTGATAACGCCCGAAACAGGTTGACCCCACCTTTCCGTCTTAGAGACGTGTATATTTTAAAGGAAGTTGAAGTAAAGGACTGAGCAATGCGAGGACCAACCTGACATAACTGTCTTATAGGTTGCTTACTCCCAAGAGTAAGAAAAATCAACATTTAAGAAAAATCACAAATTTTATTTTCTAAAATTTTGGAAAACAAATGGTACCATGTAACTGTCGAAGAGGTTTCATTTGAATGGTCACACCATATGATATCATCAACAGACTCAAAAGTTAGAACAAATGATACCATGCAAAAGTACTGCTGAAGAGGTTTCATTTGAATGATCACATCATAGGATTTCATCCACAGACTCAAAAGTTAGAACAAATGATACCATGCAAAAGTACTGCTGAAGAGGCTTCATTTGAATGGTCACGCCATAGGATTTCATCAACAGACTAAAAACTTAGAACAAATGGTACCATGCAAAAGTACTGCTGAAGAGCTTTTATTTGAATGGTCACACCATAGGATTTCATCCACAGACTCAAAAGTTAGAAGTACACTTCATGTCTCCATAAATTGAAAGCAACCGAGTCACTGTAACCAATCAGACGGTCATAGAAATGTATATCAGGGGCGGATCCAGGAATATTAGAAAGAGGGGGCCGTAAAAAGTGGTATGAGAGACAATGGACGCGTTATATAAGCACTTATTTAGCGAGCTTGGGTGCGCATAGAAAGGTCCGGGGGTTGAACAAGAAATGTTGAAATATTTTATGAAATGCAGTTGTGGTTGTGGTCAAACTTGACTTGAATCAACTCGAACTTTTGTCGGAAAGTTCGTCTGGTTTTCAAACAAAGAACTTTTAATAATCAATGTTTATATTGATTTAAAAAAAAAAGAAATACTCCCAGACAAAAAGGGGGGCAGCTTCTCCGCTAAATCCGCCCCTGTAAACTATGATGACTTGGATTTCAGATTACAGCTGCAGTAATTAAACAAATTAATTACAGCTGCAGTAATTAAACAAAAACACGGTGTCAACAAAGTTTTGTTTTGTTAACTGACCCGGCTACCAGGGCCATACCTGCTTTCAACTAATCTCGGAGCATCTGAAGAATTGCGGTTACACTGTGCCCTCCCTAAATCAGAAACGATGAAATGTTTACAACACCTCGAGCATGCGCGCAGACGTCTCTTATTTTCTTTGCTTCGCGCGTAGATAGGAGACGTCTGCGCACAGGCCACAACACCTAATATGGCAACTGACGTCACATCGCTTCCGACCACTAGGGCGCGTTCGCGCGACAGAGCGCCTGCGGTGTAAACCGGTACCCTGGAAAATTCCTTACTGATGGTATAAATCTGTCTGGGATCCTGCCAGGAATGGTGCACGCCCATAGCAGCAGTAAGCGATGGGAGGTAGCCTGTACAACAGGCGCTTTTGGGGACAGCGTTCGCGCCCCAATACCTGTTTGAGCACACAAAAAAGCGCATGCTGTGCAGACTAGGAGGTGGAGGTATTCGCAGGCTATAAAAAAATTATCAGCCTTTCATTTCATTTGTTTCTAATTAATTTCGCTGATCAGAACCTTCCCAGGGATCCAGTATTTCGAATTTGTCGAGTGGTCCTTTCATTTACAATTTTTATAAAACACCTATGAGTGAGTGTTTTGTCGCAGTTTAATTTGTAAGAATCGTCGCACGTTGTAAGAGACCTATCGAACTTTATAAGAATTTCGTCGCACTTCGCAGTAACGCTTGTCGCAGTTTGTAATGCAAACGCTGTTGTATTTGTAATAACCAGTTGTTACATTTTGTAGTGAAAATAGGAGTCGCACTTTGCAAAAACCGATATGGCTTTTTATTGCAGCTCAAGAGGGACTAACGTTGCTATTTAGGATGCAAAAAAGCGAAAAAGATGTTTCGCAAAGAAAGTGGCGCGAGTAAGTTGTAAAGTAAAAGCACTTGACCGAAATGGGATTCAACGAGCATGCAACATATCTTGACTACCTTGGGACACTTCACGCGACACTCATTCCTTCTTCCCCCCTCCCAATGTTGAATTTTGTGATTCTGTGATCCAATCTTCAAAACGAACATTGAGAGGGGAGAGAACATCAGATCTGTCCCAACAAATGTTTCTTGAATTGTTGCTATTCGACGCTGATAAGGTCCTATAACGGGATGCCCAACTTGTTGAAGTCCACAGGCTTACCTCTCTCGCTCAAAACATGAGTTTCGAAATGACACCCCTGTTAGGCGTCAGCCACGCGCGTAAGCTTCTGTATAGCTTAGCCTATATATAAACGTCCTATAACTGGCCGTCATCCACGCTTTCTACTCGCGCTTTGCTCTTTTTGGTGGCTGACACGCAGGCAGTAGCCTGCTTAGAGTCTGTCACGCAGGCTATAGTATGCTTAGAGCCTGTCACAGATGCTATGGCCCGCTTACGGCATGTCACGCAGTCTATAGCCTGCTTAGAGCCTTTTACGCAGTCTATAGTCCGGGGTGGGGCTCCCCTATAAAAATGACGAGGGTGCTCGTCGGAAAATTTCCAAAAAAGCCCTAAAAGGTACCAGAATCTCGTTTGATGGGCGTGGCTCAAACATATTTTTACTCCTAAGAGGTACCAATTTTATACAACCCAAGACATGTTCTGTCATATTTTTTCAGCTCAATACCCTAAAACATACCGCAATAATTCTAACCATGGTCATTTTAGATTTCAGCACCCTAAGTCGTACCAATCTACAAGTTTTGACCACTAAAAGGTATATCCTGCGTAGCTGTCGGGTTTTTTTGCACACGATGCTGAATTCGCGAGCCGTGAAGCCGCGAGAATTGAAACTCGCAGCTTCGCCGCTCGCGAATTCAGCATCGTGCGCAAAAAACCCGCCAGCTATGCAGGCTATAAAAGGTACGACAAGCACCCCCGTCATTTTCATACCGGGGGTCTATAGCCTGCTTAGAGTCTGTCATGCAGGCTATAACCTGCATGACGCCTGCATGACATTCAATTCGCTTTCTCCTCTTCTTGCGCTTCCCTCGCTCCGGCGCTGGAATCTCTCCTCTTCCTTACCTTTTTAGTGCCTGTCACCTAGATTAGAGCCTGTGTATCAAACGTCCTATAAAACAGGACGTGCTCCACACCCTATTCCTGCTCTTTGCTCGCGCTGAAATCCCTCTTCCTCCTCCTTTGGAGCGCCCGTTTCGTCGGCGGGTTGTGATATTACAGGACCAAAAGAGATGAACAAGATTTTCAGGCGAGTCGTGGCAGAAAGTGCATTTTTCATCATCTCTGTACTTTTAACCAGCAACCTGTTGGTGAGTAAAATAGGATGGAGAAATTAAAACTGGAATTCATTCAGTTTAAAACTCTTGGTACATTTTCTAGAAGGTAGGTTTGCTAAGGACCAGTTAATGTTTTTAGGATCTTGAATAGCATTGCTCCATTTTATCTGGCTTGCCGGATTGAGGAGGTTTCTTCGTTCCCGACAATTTTTTATACTAGAACTTCCTCGGGGTGAGTTACTCTATTTTTTTTATTGCTGACGTAATGTTTATAAACCATGTTGTAATTTATGTGGAGTATACCCCGCTATTGGACGCTGATGAGGTTCTTTGTTTAACTGCACAGGCTTACCATGTTAGGAGTCTGCCATGCGCGCTCCGTGTTCTTTTCTCGCGCTTTGCTCGCGACCTCATTTTTTTGAGCGCCTGTCAGGCGGGTGGATTTCTGATGACGTAATATTTGCAACCAACCTTTTCAGTTACAAAAACTTTGAGCCTGAGAGCCTTCAAAGGAAGAAACTTTTGTCTCAATTCTTCAATAAATAAATGCCAGAAATCCTCCTTTACATACTTGTTATAAAACAAAGCGACTGCAATCTCGTTTAACTTGCCTGTTACTGACACTGCTCGTGACTTCACCAAACCTTTGCTATCGCCACTGCACAGCCTATATCTTTATACACAGAAACCCATTACACATCCTTGGAGATCCAGGGGAACAAAGTGGGGGCGACGAAAAGTCGAAACGAGCGGGAAAAATCGGCAAAGATCGACTATTTATTCGCCGGTTTTTTCATGCCCGTTTCGACTTTCCTTCGCCCCTATTTTCAGCCCAACTTTTAATAGATTGTTCCTTGTTTTCTTTTACCGTTGTCCGAGCGGCCCAGATTTTGTCATCTTTGACACAAGAATCTTACTTTATCCACATAATATCTTCAATAATTTATCGACTTTATTATCTTCGCCCTCTAGCCCTCTGTCTTTTCTCCGCCTCAAGGATCAGTTTGCCGCGGTTTCTACATTAGTTATTCTGAACACGTTCGTTGTGCTTGTGCAAGAGCTTTTAATAGAAATCACTCTCATTAATCTCTGCCTCATTTATATTCTGAAGATACCATATTAAATTATCACAAGTAAAAATACAAACCGGAAAACTAAGTTGTTTTGTACAAAAGTGAAAGCGCATTTTGGGATTTTTTTAGACTATGAGCAGTAATCTATTTCATAACACTCTTATTCATGCTCAGTTGAGATAAGATATGGGGATAATATTGCTCAGCGGTCTAAGCCAAGCTGGAACAGCTTGGCTTAGGGTAGCAGTGTTTTATGACCCACGCGAATTTTCGGTCAGGGTGGGTGGGTGGGCCGATCCTTCCTTCACTGCTCCGCTGGCTGAAAACTAAGCACGAAAGGAGTGTTATTCTGCTTGAACTCAGTATTTATAGTCTTACAACACCCTCGTGCACATGCCTGCATGCACTGAGTTGCTAGGAATGTGTTATTTTCACGTGTCTCATTTTCGCATATCATTACGAGTGTTATGAATAGTCCCTCTGTCCCAGATTAAGACAATGAACAGCAGAAGCCACAACTACAAACCAATGAGAGGTGCCGGATCTGTGACAAAGATCTGTGACAAAGATCTGTGACAAAGATCTGGATTTATTATTAATCTATTAATTAATCTCATCGATAAAGCAATAAAGATAAAGCAATAATCTATTTATTAATCTCATCGATTAATAAATATTTATTAATCTCATCGATTAATTAATCGATAAAGCAATAATCTATTTATTAATCTCATCGATAAAGCAAAAACACTAGAACCTTCGGGCATTAATAAACTCGATGAACTGCACTAATTATGTCATCTTAGCAAAACTGCCTGTCATTATTTAGTCAACTATCATATTTGTCAGTTTATCATAGGACGCTTTTTTATTTACCTGTCAATGTAGTAACCTATCATGTTTCTTGGTTCCATATTTTAAACTTTTTAAATTGTAACGATATTAACTTATATACTCATTTTTATTTTAGCCCCCGTCGAAGGTTTGTGTTTCAAACCGAAATATCGGGCACAAAATATATATCTTTTATTTTACTTTATTTTTCTTACCTCAATCTTTTCTCCGCCGTAAGGATCAGTTTGCCGTGTTATTTTACATATGTCCCAGTTTATTATTTTCTCGGAAAGAAAACGAATGTACTTGGTCCGGCTCCTTGGTCCGTCGAGTTTGAAACGAAAAAACATTGTCGAGCCGAAAACTGGGGGCGATATCTCTTCTTCTCTGGGCCCTGGGACTCCCCCTTCCCTCCCCACTGGGATTAATAGAGAGCTACATGTATAACCATATAAGGAAGTGACATTCCGCGAGAGAAGGTTGAAGGAGCAAACCGAAAACGCGAGAAAATTTGGAAAACGTTTTGTTCAAGTCAGCAGTTTTGTTTCTCTTCAGGTAGGAGATGTTTGATATAAATGTTTGCGTTCTTTATGGAGATTGCACCGAGCAGAAAAATGATTTAAACTCGGTGTGAAGACTGTAAAATCTGCAGCCATTGTATTTGATTGAAGACGGAAGTGTTAATTCAATGGCAAAGGTCTTGTAGCTAAGATAGAATTATCACCCCCAGACGATAATTTTTCGATTACAAGTTCATGTAAAGTATTTTTTTACGTTTAATCAATCGACGAACTATTTTGGAAGCTCGTCTCCAAACGATCGCTGGCGAAGGCTGAATGGTGCAGCATATACTTAATTTATATAAGCTTAAGCTTATAATTACTGTATCTTTCACGATTAATTCACTTAAATAGCTAAAATTTAACAGTCATAATAATTACACGGGTTTGGGGATAATTTTACTTGATTTTCGTTGAAAGAGTTCGATACATTAAAAGCTTCAATAAAGCTAATCTGCATTTAGGATTGATCAATGTGAGGAATGTGGGTGTGATTACTCATTAAGATTTTTTATCAGCTGACGATTTTGCTTCTGAAATACAAATTGCTGATCAGATCACTGTAACAATAAGGACACAGATTTGAGGATATTTCGTTAAAGCAGATATCAAAGCCTCCCAATTTTTTATTGCAATCAATGATTTTGATTTAAGGAATGTAGGTGTGACAACTAAAAATTTATCAGCTTTTAATCTTTGAACCATAAATAATTGAAATGTTTTATGCACTAGTCATTTGCAATCCTGACCCCAAAAACTACCGCAGATGGTGGGGATTTTACAGAGCAATACTAGGGGAAATACAGTGACTTTACAATAATTTCTTGCACCAGCCTCTGGGTAGGCTCGATTTCCGCCGCTTTCTCGCGTCCGGTCTCTGAGCCTCCCCGAGAAGAACTTTTCAGGGGAGGAGCGCGGGCTCATTTCCCGAACAGCGGCTGGTAGTCGAGCCTAGCCTCTGGGGAAATTACCAGAAATTTATGGCATTGCCTTCACCTGGGGTGGGGGGTGGGGTAAGGCAAGCCTGTTGTAGCAAAATTCAAAACAAAAAAATTTAATTCAATGCACATTCTAAATATTCAATTCAATAGTTCATTCAATTCAATAACATTTTAAAGACAATTCAATGCATACATGTATTTCAGACAATTCAATGCATATTCAATTCAATCTTTCATTCAATTCAATGTATATTCAGTTCAATCGTCCATATCATGCTGCTCTCTGAGGTGGTTCCAATTGCTGATCCCTTGTGTTCATCAATGCGTTGATTGAGGTGTCAGCATGTGTAACCAACATAGCCTACATCGCACAGGTCACACTTAAAAATGAAAATGAATACACAACACATTGTTGATTTGCAAGGGGAGAGGGCACTTTTCTTCCTTTATTTTGATTTTGTCCTTGATCTTTCGACTTGTATACACCGTGCTAATAATATGAAGCTTTAAGATTTTAAGAAAGTGCCAGAACAAATTTGACTGTCTTATTTTCAAAATGTTTTTTTTTTTTTTATCACAACCTCATTCCCAGTGTCTTCTCCTTCCCGTCCCCTGGAGCGAGAGAGAGAAAGACCCTGGCACAGGCTGGTCACGTGTCTTCCAGAATCTGGGAGATTACAAAAGAAGAGAGAGGGGCCACCAAGTCGGGAGTTTGGTTGTACTTAGCGTACCAGGGAACGGAGAATATTTGCATAAAAAATAACAGATCTGGTTTGTGTCTCCGTGAAGTAAATGTACCGGCGAGAGGTCAAATGTCGAATATTCAGACGCCGCACCAAGGCCAAATTGCAAAAAAGATTTATGCGGCTTCTAGTCATGTATTAAATACGAGTTGCTGTAGGCTTTGTAAGTCTGTAGGAGATATCTCGCACTTCAAGAATTTGTTTGCGAAAAATAATCGAGTGCTGCTCGCAACTGCGGAAGAACTGATGTGAAAGATGTGAAAATCATAAAATTATAACAAGATGTGAAAATTATCGTATTTCGCATCTTTTAGCCACGAAGAGTTCGTCTCTCTTGTCTCATCCAGCTCTAGATTGTCGCTGTTTTTGCCTGTGGCCTTTCTTACATTAAGGATAGTCGCTTTGACTTTTTCCTCGTTATTTCCTCTGATCTGGTCACTTATCAGAGAGCTCAACGGTGAAACGACGACAATAACGGGATGAATTGGCCAGACTGTCTGTGTCGATCGAGGGTTGATTTTGTCCAAGAAAAACCCGGCAAAAAGATGGAAGATGATCAATTTTCCATATACTGTTGGCAGTACACCGAAAGTATATATTCCAGAGTAAATTATTTCCAGGCACTTGACTTGTTTTGGTTTAAGATTTATGTTTCAGCAGCTGCTATTAATGATCGCAAAGTGAAGGCTGCTAAAAAGTAAAGCGGATCTCAAACGCCGAAGACAGCCTTGTTTTGATGTTGTCAAAAACTTTTGGTGACAAAACTTCCAGAAACAGGGACCCCTCGTGGGGAATTTTTTATTCTGGGAGACACGTGACCAGCCTGTGCCAGGGTCTTTCTCTCTCTTGCTCCAGGGGATGGGAAGGAGAAGACCCTGGGAACGAGGTTGTTTTTATCAAAGAACTGAAGCCAATCCCAAACAAACAGTGTGACCAAATCATTTGTTTAGACTATTTTTTCTTATTTTTTCTTATTATTGTTTTCATTGTTTCATTGTTTCATGCCCTTTATCGACTTCTAAAATTTTTATCACTTAGTTGGCATATTTTATCACATTTAGCATCCATGACATTCTTAACTGTTAATAACTGTTATATGATTTATATCATATATATCATTTGTTAATAATATAGTTATGCTAATCTTGTATTTTACTTTCACTTGAAAATGACCTCGGAGAGGTCAAAACTTCGTGACTTTTTATTGTTAATTTTTATCACAAAATTTATGCAAATTATGTGCTTAAATGTTACTGTTTTGCCTAATGTGCCGTAAAAATTGATTTTTGATTTACTCGAAAACCATTTTTCTCAGGGAAAATAATTCAACTGCGTGGCTCTTTGTTTCAACACATAGCAGCCTAAACAATCATCAGAATGTCATGTAAAAATTTCCTTTTACTCTTATTCTTATTGTGTTTTGGTTTACAGTGATCTTGCCTACAGATTTTCTAAAAAAATGGAAAAATTAGGTAAGATGCGTTCTCCACTTCATAAACACGAGCTACAACAGGTGAATCCACTGACTGTGTATGAGGCTTTTGAAGGGTATTGGAGATGCGACAACTGCAATAGAATGTTCGATGCAACCTCATATCCCTTTCACTGCAGTCCATGCAACTTTGATCTGTGCCATTTATGTGCAGATGCGAGGTAACTTAACTAACAATTAATACCGGTTTTAATATTACATTTTTGTAGTTCTCATGAGCTACAGTAAATTAGAAGATAAAAATATAATAGCTATTATTTACCTGCAGTCAGAGCCCACAGAGTTTCTAACTCAGATTATTTATGTCATTATTCAGGCCTTTTTTTTGCATTTTGCCTCACCATTTTCTCCAATGTTTACCCTAAAAATCATATAATTTCAGACCATTCTTTGTGGCGTGTTAATTTGTTTTCATAAATGGCTTATCAGTGTATCTGTTGTCTGTTGAGCGTGTGATTGTTATAATAGGAGGGGATCAAACTGGAATGTTTTGTCACCAAACTAATGGGTCTATAACTGGGGAGGCCTTTTATTTTTAGCGGGATAGGGGGGCTTTTAACCGGCATTATTTTTATGGTAACTGAAGGGTTGTACGATTATGCCAGTCCTAATATCCATATTTCCCCCATGGAAGGTCATTAAAAATTCCCAGGAGAAGGGGGGTCTCAAAAGCCAAAGTTTTTAAAGGGATGTATGAAGCCCAACTGGAATTTCCACAGGGATGGGGGAGGGGCCTCCCTTCCCCCCTCCCTTCCCCCCTCCCTTCCCCCCTCCCTTCCCCCCTCCCTCATTTGTTGTTATTGTTAGTGATGAGGAGTGTCCAGAAGTTATTTCGAGTGATCACGAGGGAAGATGTCATTATTAAGCCGTTATCACGTCATTTTCAATCGAAATGGGGTAAACCGTACATGATGAACGCTTTTGGACCGTTTGGCGAGAATACCGCAAATGTCTTGAATTTCCGAATAGTGAGAGTGATGCAAGAAAGCGTGAGAAAATTATGTTGTCAGACGTGGTTGCTTTGTATGAAAAGTGAATAATTGGCAAAGGACCGCACACGAAATGCTGTTGGTGTACGTAGGATCTAGAGAAGATCTAATTAGCCAAAATTGTGAACACAAATAGAGTAAGCAAGGCTGCTACTACATCGACTTTCAGTTTGGGCTCCGTATAATGTCGTTGCCGCGTGAAGTGTTCTGCGCAATAGACTATCAGCCTTGCTTACTTTATTTGCTTTGTATGGATATCTTGGGCGCATTCCATTTAGCCAAAAAGGCAGAAATTTCGGTTGAAAGTCGAATGGAGCAGATAATTTCCGGAAAATCTGTTCGGAAATTGTGGACTACCTCCACTATTTTTTTCCGTTTCGTTATCCGTACCATTTGAACGATACTTCCGTTTCCAGGCTCTCTTGAAGGACCTTCGCGCGGTTTTAGTTGTCTTTTCAATATGGCGTCTCATCAACAATGTGGTTCTTGCTTGTTCATCTCCGACACTATGGACCACAGAAACGCCATCCCCAGCACTTGTTTTACCCGAGGAATAGACTGCCTACCTCTCGTATTCCCGGTTGAAATCCTTCCAGCGTTAATTATTTCTCTGCACGAGATCTCACATGTGCCTCTTGTCATTCGAAGATGACTCCGAAATTCACTCGGTGTGTAGGTGGGATTAGGTACCTCAAAAATAACCAAGTTTTGTTTAAATCTCGTGTCATAAAGCAGCGGACGGCAGAAAACAGCACGAGATCTTCTTCTTCGTCAAAAAATTCACTGATTTCCACCTCAAAATCTTCAGTTAGCTCGATGACTCTGCAAGAAAGCTTGCGTCTGCCATATTGACTGAAAAGCAGAAATCAGTGGAATTTCGTGCTATAAATTGAGTGAACGGCCTGGGTACCAGGATAATCTCATCGGTTGGTCGGTATATTTGGAAAATCAATTACCATTATGTAACGGTCACCCTAACCGGTTTTTTCCTACTAATGGTAAGCACCCCTTATAACTGAAGGGCTATTTTTACAGGTTTACATGCTGGATCTAGTACACAACTTCTTTCAAGACATTTCTTACTTCTGCTTTAGACATACAATATAGGTGAATATTCTGACGGGTCATGTGGCTTGTGAAACAGGTAAAATAAATTATTGAGACAAGGTTTAGCCTGCCAAAAATATGTTTTTTATCTCAGGCTTCAAGCCACAAAATAAAGGGAGAAGTTGTCATTGAACATGTGTATGGCTAGCTTTTCTTCAAAGGAAGGGCGGCTGTACGCTATACTGTCATTGAGTTAACAGACATCCTCACAGACACCTCAATAAAACAGAAACAGTTCATAGAAATACACACAACAGTTCCGATGCAAATGATAAAGATATGGACACTCTGTTCTGTCCCTTTTGTGCCCTAATAAAGAGTTTGATTGTACTTGTGGTCTGGTTGAGATGTCTGGGCCCGGTTGCATAAAGCACCTTAAGTGTGATGTGCCGCAATCGTTTCCTGCATTCCAAATGATTTTCTTACTATCTCTTTGTGTTTCCTATACACTCTTTGTTTTATAAGAATGTATATTTTTAATGCTCAGGCTGGATATTCTTATTTATTTGCCGACTTTAGGCTGAAAATATTTTTGTGTACATTCTTAGATTACAGAGTATAGTAATATATTCACACTGGGAGCCCTCACTCCCAAACGCCCCAGGCAAGGATAAGATATGGGAAGAAGCGAGCCCTACGGCTGCTACCCCCGAAAGCTAGGCAGGGTGGTAAGGTCCCAACAAAATACACAGATGACCGTAACTCTCCCCATAACTCAAACTTTACGACCTTAAAGATATGAAGCCACAAAACAGTGAAAGGCAAAACTAATACAAACTATGGAAAACCGGAATGAAATGTCGACCCCCCGGACGATGTAGGATAAAATCTCATCTTTCTTTGGGTGTTCTGACAGAATGAACTTCCAGTAAGACTGGTGCCGATCGAGTCAGTTTCCCAGCCACAAAACTACTGGGATCTCGGAAAATAACACCTTGAGGAGTGGCATGAACGATTCCCTTGGAAACCATATAGAGCGAGGGGTTAGGGCCTGCAACGCGAGGCTCTTCCCCTTTTAAATTGCACCACTGAACAAAATTTGACGGGACTTCGTCCGGGCGAAAATCATAACGAGGTTTTGCACGGGGGCGACTAAAACAAAAGGACAACGAAAAAAAAGGCGCCAATGAAACATGATATAGAAAAGGGGAAAAGCCAACCGCGAAGCAGCCCCGAAATACCCCGTCCAGGGACAGAGCAATTAAGGGTATAAGAAGACCCCATCGAAGGCATACCAGCGGTTAGCTTAAGGCAAGCGAAACAAACACAAAATAATAGACGAAGCAAACTTAAATGAGGCGTGGACTTCATACAGAAGAAGACAGAAATATCTAACAAGGCAAACGATCAAAGGCACTGAAACTCCAATATATGGCAAAGAAACGTAACTTTTAAACAGCCTTGGAGGTTAATGGGCAATCCCTAGCAAAATGACCAACTCTTCTACAATTAAAACAGCGTCGGGGAAAGGTTCCCGGCCGGTAGTGCTGTGGCCTGAAACGTCCATCGCGACCAGATGGACCTCCAGGATAGGGGCCTGGACGCGGGACGACGGTATTGTCGACCCCCGTAAAAACTAACGGGGAGGCCCAAAAACCGTCACACAAACAGGAACGGGAAGACTAAAACACAGACGCGATAACTAAAGCTTGTCACACTGACGGGAAAACTAAACTTGTCACACAGACTTGTCACACGAACGGGGAACCAAAGTTGACAAGCAGACGCGGGAACTAAATTTGCCACACAGACTCAAAAACTAAACTTGTCACACAGACGGAAAACTAAAGTTGTCACACAGACGCGAAAACTAAGCTGACACACGGACGGGAAACCCAAACTTGTGACACAGACGGAAGGCTAAATCTGTCACACTGACGCGAAAACTAAATTTGTCACACAGACTCGCCACACAGACGGAAAACTAAAGTTGTCACACAGACGCGAAAGCTATATTTGTCACACAGACTCGCCACACAGACGGAAAACTAAAGTTGTCACACAGACGCGAAAGCTAAATTTGTCACACAGACTTGTCACACAGACGAAGAACTAAATTTGTCACACAGACGCAAAACTAAAATATGTCACACAGACTTGTCACACAGACGGAGAACTTAAGTTGTCACACAGACGCGAAAGCTAAATTTGTCACACAGACGCGAAAACTAAATTGGTCACACAGACTTGTCACACAGACGAAGAACTAAATTTGTCACACAGACGCGAAAATAAAATACGTCACACAGACTTGTCACACAGACGGAGAGCTTAAGTTGACACACAGACGCGAAAACTAAATTTGTCACACAGACGCGAAACTAAAACTTGTCACACAGACGGAAAACTAAATTTGTCACGCAGACGCGAAAACTAAGTTTGCCACACAGACTTGTAACACAGACAGAAAACTACAGTTGGCACACAGACGCGAAAGCTAAATTTGTCACGCAGACGCGAAAACTAAATTTGTCACACAGACTTGACGTGAAAACTAAATTTGTCACACAGACTCGCCACACAGACGGAAAACTAAAGTTGTCACACAGACGCAAAAGCTATATTTGTCACACAGACTCGCCACACAGACGGAAAACTAAAGTTGTCACACAGATGCGAAAGCTAAATTTGTCACACAGACTTGTCACACAGACGAAGAACTAAATTTGTCACACAGACGCAAAACTAAAATATGTCACACAGACTTGTCACGCAGACGGAGAACTTAAGTTGTCACACAGACGCGAAAGCTAAATTTGTCACACAGACGCGAAAACTAAATTGGTCACACAGACTTGTCACACAGACGAAGAACTAAATTTGTCACACAGACGCGAAAATAAAATACGTCACACAGACTTGTCACACAGACGGAGAGCTTAAGTTGACACACAGACGCGAAAACTAAATTTGTCACACAGACGCGAAACTAAAACTTGTCACACAGACGGAAAACTAAATTTGTCACGCAGACGCGAAAACTAAGTTTGCCACACAGACTTGTAACACAGACAGAAAACTACAGTTGGCACACAGACGCGAAAGCTAAATTTGTCACGCAGACGCGAAAACTAAATTTGTCACACAGACTTGACGTGAAAACTAAATTTGTCACACAGACTCGCCACACAGACGGAAAACTAAAGTTGTCACACAGACGCGAAAGCTATATTTGTCACACAGACTCGCCACACAGACGGAAAACTACAGTTGGCACACAGACGCGAAAGCTAAATTTGTCACGCAGACGCGAAAACTAAATTTGTCACACAGACTTGACGTGAAAACTAAATTTGTCACACAGACTCGCCACACAGACGGAAAACTAAAGTTGTCACACAGACGCGAAACTAAAACTTGTCACACAGACGGAAAACTAAATTTGTCACGCAGACGCGAAAACTAAGTTTGCCACACAGACTTGTAACACAGACAGAAAACTACAGTTGGCACACAGACGCGAAAGCTAAATTTGTCACGCAGACGCGAAAACTAAATTTGTCACACAGACTTGACGTGAAAACTAAATTTGTCACACAGACTCGCCACACAGACGGAAAACTAAATTTGTCACGCAGACGCGAAAACTAAGTTTGCCACACAGACTTGTAACACAGACAGAAAACTACAGTTGGCACACAGACGCGAAAGCTAAATTTGTCACGCAGACGCGAAAACTAAATTTGTCACACAGACTTGACGTGAAAACTAAATTTGTCACACAGACTCGCCACACAGACGGAAAACTAAAGTTGTCACACAGACGCGAAAGCTATATTTGTCACACAGACTCGCCACACAGACGGAAAACTAAAGTTGTCACACAGATGCGAAAGCTAAATTTGTCACACAGACTTGTCACACAGACGAAGAACTAAATTTGTCACACAGACGCAAAACTAAAATATGTCACACAGACTTGTCACGCAGACGGAGAACTTAAGTTGTCACACAGACGCGAAAGCTAAATTTGTCACACAGACGCGAAAACTAAATTGGTCACACAGACTTGTCACACAGACGAAGAACTAAATTTGTCACACAGACGCGAAAATAAAATACGTCACACAGACTTGTCACACAGACGGAGAGCTTAAGTTGACACACAGACGCGAAAACTAAATTTGTCACACAGACGCGAAACTAAAACTTGTCACACAGACGGAAAACTAAATTTGTCACGCAGACGCGAAAACTAAGTTTGCCACACAGACTTGTAACACAGACAGAAAACTACAGTTGGCACACAGACGCGAAAGCTAAATTTGTCACGCAGACGCGAAAACTAAATTTGTCACACAGACTTGACGTGAAAACTAAATTTGTCACACAGACTCGCCACACAGACGGAAAACTAAAGTTGTCACACAGACGCGAAAGCTATATTTGTCACACAGACTCGCCACACAGACGGAAAACTAAAGTTGTCACACAGATGCGAAAGCTAAATTTGTCACACAGACTTGTCACACAGACGAAGAACTAAATTTGTCACACAGACGCAAAACTAAAATATGTCACACAGACTTGTCACACAGACGGAGAACTTAAGTTGTCACACAGACGCGAAAGCTAAATTTGTCACACAGACGCGAAAGCTAAATTGGTCACACAGATTTGTCACACAGACGAAGAACTAAATTTGTCACACAGACGCGAAAATAAAATACGTCACACAGACTTGTCACACAGACGGAGAGCTTAAGTTGACGCACAGACGCGAAAACTAAATTTGTCACACAGACGCGAAACTCAAACTTGTCACACAGACGGAAAACTAAATTTGTCACGCAGACGCGAAAACTAAATTTGTCACACGGACTTGTCACACAGACGGAAAACTAAATTTGTCACACAGACGCGAAACTCAAACTTGTCACGCAGACGCGAAGACTAAGTTTGCCACACAGACTTGTAACACAGACAGAAAACTACAGTGGCACACAGACGCGAAAGCTAAATTTGTCACGCAGACGCGAAAACTAAATTTGTCACACGGACTTGTCACACAGACGGAAAACAAAATTTTGTCACACAGACGCGAAAATTAAATGTGTCACACAGACTTGCCGCACAGACGGAAAACTTAAGTTGTCACACAGACGGAAAATTAAGTTGTAACAAAGATGCGAAAACTAAATTGGTAGCATAGACGCGAAAACTAAACTTGCCACACAGACGAGAAACTAAAATTGTACACAGACGCGAAAACCAAATTTGTACACAGACGCTAAAACTAAAGTTGTAACACAGACGCGAAAATAAAATTGTAACACCGACGCGAAAACTGTAAGCTTGTACACAGATGCGAAAAACAAACTAGTAGTACAAAAGCGAGAACTAACCTAATACAGAAGCGAGAACCAAGCTAAAAGACCAACAACGCCTAGCCCGAAAAACGGGCGAAGGGGACGGATACAAGGACAACTGACTGAACACTAACCACCAGAGCCGCAGGTTGGGGCACAGGAACCACGTTGTCGTTAGCGTTCTGTGCGTTGTTATCACCGGCAGCGTTGGCTGGAGCTGGAGGCACGACAGCTGGAGGCTCGACGGCCGCTGCAGGGACTTGGTCCGGCGTGGAGAACGAAGAACGAAGAACGAAGAAAACCTTCGAAGATGGCGCAGCGATGACCGGGCAAGAGAAAAAAACGCCAAGCTAACGACTGGCGAACGTTTAACGAAAGGGTAATTAAACAGGCCAAAACAGGCCTATTTATACAAAACCTGTGTGAAACAGAACACCCGGGGGACTACGAGCGCGCGGGAATTTTTATCCTTGAATTCCGAAGAGATTTGGGGCGTTTGTACGAGATGGCCCCAGTGAGAATAGTATTTCATGAAGCCTCCATAACACCCATGCCTTTATTATGTTTATATTTATTTTACACTTTATGTACATATTTATACACACTAACATACACTTTATTGTGCTACCGCGATTTAATTGTCTTTCATGGACGTCTACAAACGTCTATAGAATATTAAAAAAACGACCAACTGTCATGGATATCTTTTGTACCTTTTATCCGATGATTATTTACATTTATTTGGTTTGCATTTCTTAATATAAACGAGACATTTATAAATACGGTCAGGAACAGTACAGTAGCGGTTCACGTCGCTCATAGCCTCCTACGCAGACGTCCTTTAATAGACGTCACACGTTCGTGGGGGAGGAAAGATTGCGTGACGAGCCCTAAGGACGTCACGGCTGCGTAGGAGGCTAAGTCGCTCATCGAATCTGTTTCACTGCAAGGGCCAGTTTCATCGCAGACGCTGTTTTCATTACGAAACATTTCGTCCGAATTTCACAATGAATATTCACATTCAGTAATAACACTGTTGTTTTGTATAGTCCTTTACTCTCTCAAACCAGTATGCAGCTATAAAAGTGACCATGTTTTCAAGGTTTAAAAAAATCGGACCGGCAAATCGGCAAATCGAATTGATCGAAACAAATACGGCCCTAATTATCGAAAGAAAAGGATTTTTGGGATTTAAATTAGCACAAATGACAAAAAAGCACAACGTTAAAGGAAACGCGAGTTATGATTTCAAAAGCGCTCGCGCTGCCCGCTCTCTAGAAGGTAAACACAGGGAAAACCCATCAAAGTGGTCCTCCAACATGGCGGACGGTAATTCAAGGGTCACCTGAGCGCACACACTCTATTGGAATTCGCGCATTTAATTAAAATCGACGTGTTTATTGACCTTTATTGAGATAAGCGGTTTAAGGTTAAAAGAATGTCTCAAGAATGTCTAAGCTGAGAGCGCCAGAACTTTCGTTCATTCAGGCCAGTGATTTCTGGCGCGGACTAAACTCTGTCTGTGAGTGACTCGTGAGTTTTTTGCTATCAATATTTAATTCAACTCAAACACAAATTCTCCTTACTGGTCCCCATACATTTCGTATAAGACAAATCAGGAGAAATTGTTAAAGGATCAAGAGAACTCATCTTGGGTGATCATTATCGTAATTCTTATCACCTCTGTACTTATTATTACATTGATACGACAAGGAGAAATTTGGTACTGATCACTACTGGCGCTTAAAAGGTTAATTCAAAATGCACATACTGTAAACTACAAAGCAAAAGGTCCCAGGTTTTTATATCGAGATAAACCCAAAATTGAACAGATATACATAAATTAACTTAAAGAACATAGACATTTTCATGCCCCTCACATTTTACATTAAAGCTTTCAGAGCTTTTCAAACCCAATTCACAAACTCTTTTAAAACCCTTCCCTTTCTCAATACTTCTCAGACCTACAAAATAAAATATCGCCAAATAAATTGCCCTCTTCCAACGTTCTCTAAAATCTCAGTTAACTAAATCAAGCTATGAATATATCGCTTCATCACGCCACAAACCTGCGCTCGCTAAACCCCTTTCAAAAAAATCATCAACCTATAAATATATCCCTTTGTCAAACCACACACATCCCCTCCCTAAACCACTTTCAAAAAATATGCAACTCGACTCTTGTTTTCTTATTGATAATATCTAACACAAATCTGCTAACAAATATGCACTAGGAATGTCCCCACAAACTCACTAAAAAGTCTATTAATAGTATCTAACGCATTTTTTGGCTAACAAAAATGCATAAAGAATGCATGTTAGCCCACATAAACTCCTGTAAGTTAAACATTAACTTACATGAGATAATAACCAATAGATCCTTTATGATTGACTAATATAAACAAACAAATAAAACAGGGTCAACAAAAATTGCAACAGGTGTTCATAAAAGACAAAGTATTAAGTAAAACTTTAAAATCCTCAAAAACAGTAGTTGATCTAATTTTATCTGGTATTAAAGTCATTCCAAGTTCTAGGCACAAAGTATCTAAAGGAATATAACCCATCTGATGTCATTGAGACCCCTGGTATGTAGAACTTGTTTGTTCCTCTAAGTCCTGAGTCGACAGATCTTAATACCAGCAGGTCAGATAAGTAGCTTGGCATATCCTTGACATATAACTTGATATAAAAATTAATGTGTCAATTGTTAACAATTAACAGTTATAGTGCAAAAACAAAATGCTATATTGCAAGATACTTACCGGTAGTCGACGAGGTTGTAGGCCGAGTCGGCTAAAATCAGGCGATATTGCGCAAGCTTGAGCACTATTAATAACTGTAAGAGCATGCGTGGACTGACCGAAGACGGTCACGTTTTTTGAGGGAGCCGAGTTCTCTTCCCTCAATTATCTTTAAACTTCCATAGATAATTTATATCAGCATGAGAGCTACCCTTTAAGTACACTTATGGTAAAGAAAGGTCGAAAGAGCAAGCGTAAAGACAGAGGTTCTACGGACGACGAAACAACAGTCTCTAAACGTCCCAATATGGCGGCCTCTGACTTCGAGTCTGAACAACTGGGTGAACTGCAGGATGATCATTCCACTCTCTCTGACATACATGAAATACTCAAAAATCTACAGAAGTCAATGAGGAGCATTTCAAACGAAGTTGCAGAACTAAAACTCTCCTTCAAGAACCAAGAAACTGAACTAAGAAATGCCAAAGATGCGTTGAAAGCCGCGCTCGCGAGCAACAATCAGCTTAGGACGGAACTGCAAGAGACCAAAAAGCGCGTAAAAGAGCAAGAAGAAGATATTGAGGAGCTATATGATAGTATCGACACGCTAGAACAATACTCGAGAAAGAATTCCATCGAAATAGTGGGTATACCAGAGAGTGTATGTGAGAACGAAGAAGCAGTGCTGAAAATCGCGGCTGCCCTAAACGTGCAGGTTAAAGCGGAGGACATAGACATCTGCCACCGTGTAAAAAGGAAAAAATCATCTCCTATTATAGCAAGATTTATTAGCCACAAAGTCAAGAGAGCGCTATATAAGAACAGAGTGCAGCTAAAGAATGTTAAGATGTCGCAGCTATTTCCAAGTGCTTCAGCTGCAGCTAGAGTTGCGTCAGATCGCATTTTCATTAACGAGAACCTGACCGTAAATCGCCGAAAACTGGTAAAACTTGCCAACGATAAGAAGGCTGATGGATTAGTACTGAGAGTGTGGACTGTGGATGGGAAGGTTTTTGTTAAAACATCGCCGGAGGGAAGACCGATCCGAATTTATGAAGAAGCGGACCTTGATAACCTCTGATATAAATACTCCTGCTGGTAGGTTGAAATAAACATGATAATTTCGCATATGAGGGAAGTCTTAAGAAGCAAAACGATCTTGTTAACAGCTATTAGTCTACGTACAGAGCCCTACAAAACAAATCCTTTAGAACCCTACTTGTATTTTGTTTGTAATATTACTTTTTGTGTGTTATGCCCGGGAAAAATTTATGAAAATTTGTTTCGTTAAATGTTCGGGGAATAAGGAATTACGAAAAAAGAAGCAGTATTTTCTCTTTTCTTAAAGATCAAGAAGCCTCTTTCTATTTTCTACAAGAAACTTTTTCAGATCCTAGTGATGAATCACTCTGGAAAAATGAATGGGGTGGTGAAATAATCTTTTCGCATGGTACTCGACACAGCAGAGGAGTTTGTATATTAATTAACCCATCTGTTAAAAAATTCAAAGTTGTTTACTCCCATTGCGATGCCTCTGGTCGATTTATTCTAATCAACCTGACCGTTGATTGTCTAGAACTGTCACTCTGTAACATTTATGCTCCTAATAATCATACAGATCAACTGCAATTCATTCAAAATCTAAATAACTTGCTAATAGACAAATCCGAATTATCATCCCTTATAATTGGTGGTGATTGGAATTGCACCTTAACAAAGAAAGCCAAAAAGTGTGGTTTATCGTGGAAACCAACAATCTTTCGTAACTCTATTTTAATTACAATGGACATGTTGAACCTCATCGACATTCAAAGAATTAAACACCCAAATGTTGACAAATATTCATATGAATCAAAGGCTTTAAAAATGAAATCGAGAATAGATTACATTTTAATGGCAAAAAATCTGGCAAAATATGTTCACAAAGTTGACATTCAATCATCAATAGCACCAGATCACAAGCTAGTCTGTTTATCTATTCAATGGGAAAAATTGTCTACTCGAGGACCGGGATTCTGGAAATTTAATAACAATTTACTCAAGGATGAAGATTACATCGAACGGATTCGGAAATCCTATCCTGAGTTCCGAAGTAAATACAGTTATGTCCAAGATGAACAAATACTTTGGGAACTTCTTAAAATGGAAATTAGAACCTCTACGATTTCTTTTGCCAAAGGAAAAGCAAAAATTAATAGGGAGCGTGAACTTTTTGTTAAGGATCAATTGGATGAGCTCGATAGGAAAATTTGTTTAAGTACGGATCTACAAAATGTAGACCATGAATTGAAGCAGTATGATAATCTCAAAAAGGAGCTACAAGAACTATATGAAGCTAAAGGTGAAGCAGCGAGATTCAGAGCTAAATGTCTTTGGATTGAAAAGGGGAAACGGCCTACAAAGTATTTCTTTAATCTTGAAAAAAGAAATTACAACAGAAAAGTTCTAGAGGATGAAGATGGTGAGATAATTGAGAATGAAAAGCAAATCTTGTTAGAAATTGAACGTTATTACAGAAATCTTTATACGTCTAAAATAAATGTCACGGAAAATCAATTTCAACAATTCACTGAGGACGTGCAATTGCCCCAACTGTCCAATGAAGAACGCGAGAGTTTAGAAGGTCCTTTAACCTTTGAAGAATGCAAGAACATTTTAACAACATTAAAAAATGACAAATCCCCTGGAGAAGATGGATTCACCGCTGAATTCTATTCGACATTCTTTGATCCTATAGGCGACGATTTAGTTGTCTCTTAATGCTGGATATGAAAAGGGAAAACTATCAATCTCGCAACGAAGAGGGATTATAAGCCTTATACCCAAGGAGGACTCAGAGTTAAATCAGCTTCAAAACTGGAGACCAGTAACTCTCTTAAACGTTGACTACAAGATTGCTTCAAAAGCCATTGCTAAACGAATTGAACCACTATTACCTCATCTTATCCACCCTGACCAAACGGGTTTTGTAAAAGATAGATACATAGGTGAAAATATTAGGCTTATAAGTGATGTCATGGAGCAAACTAACAAAGACAACATCCCTGGTATTCTTGTGTCACTGGATTTTCGTAAAGCTTTTGATACATTGGAATGGTCCTGTATACAACATTCTTTAAAAGTGTATAACTTTGGAGAAGGCCTAAGAAAATGGGTCAAGGTGTTCTATAGCGAGATCGAAAGTGCAGCAGTTAACAATGGATTCGCAACTAACTGGATAAAACCTTCTACTGGAGTGAGGCAAGGCTGCCCACTCTCCCCATATTTGTTTATTCTCTCAGCAGAAATAATGTCTAACAAAATTCGCCAAAGTAATGAGGTCCATGGTATTTCTTTGTTTAGAAATGAAATTAAACTGAGTCAGTTTGCGGATGATACAAACCTTTTGTGTTCTGATTTAATATCAGTGGAAAATGGGTTGCAGCTTATAAGATCCTTTGGTGAAATTTCAGGGCTACAACTAAACATTGGAAAGACTAAAGCAATGTGGCTAGGCAAATTAGCCAACCAGAAAGACAAACCATTAAGTCTAAAATGGGTTGATAACCCGACGAGAATATTAGGAATTTTCTTTTCTAACGATAGTAAAGGAAATAACAAACATAACTTTGATTTTAAAGTCCAAAGACTTCAAACAAATTTAGATATGTGGAGATCTAGAGACTTAACGTTGTTTGGAAAAGTTTTGATCATTAAGGCCCTAGGTGTATCACCGCTGATATTCTCTGCTTCAAACATCGATGTCCCAAAAGAGTTTATAGGAAATGTGCAAGGTCGTCTTTTTAAATTTTTATGGAAAAACAAACAAGACAAGATAAAAAGGACGAGTCTTTATCAAGATTATGAAAAAGGTGGACTACGTATGATTGATATGGAAAATATGATAAAAGCATTACGACTAGCATGGATTCCTAGACTCTTAAAGAAAGGACATTTCAATTGGAAGACAATCCCAGACTATTATTTTAAGAAATGTGGTGGCCTTGATTTTTTACTATCTTGCAACTATCGAGTGAAAGACTTTGAATACCTACCTCGCTTTTATAAGGATATTCTACTCTTTTTCGATGAACTGAAAACCCTATATGGTAATACAGACTCGCGTGATATGATTCTCTATCATAATAAAGAGATATTAATTGGAGCAACGCCTTTCTTTTTTCATGAATGGTTTAGTAAGGGAGTTAAGACGGTTGTGGACCTTTTGGATAGTGATGGAAATATCCTGCCATTCAATGAATTTAAATCTAAATATTCTTTGGAAAAGACCAACTTTCTTCAGTACTATCAAGTTGTCAGCGCTATTCCAAACCATCTTTTACAAAAAGGTAGAGAACTGATAGCTTTTTCTGATGGAAATATAATGAATGATGACTTAACTTGCTTTCCTCTCGATGAAAATAATAATATAAACTTGTTAAAAACAAAATCAAAGGACTTTTACTGGCTGCTTGTCAACAAATTACGCACAAATCCACAAACCGGACCTAAACGGTGGATTAAATCGATCAATCCTGAAAACATATGCTGGAAAGAAATTTTCCAATCAGTTCATAGAATGTGTGTGGAAAACAAATTACGCGAGTTTCATTTTAAATTCATTCATAGAATTATTGTGACCAAGAAGGAACTTTTCAGGTTCAAGATTAAGGAAGATAGTGATTGTATTTATTGTGGAGAAGAGGATTCTATTGATCACAGCTGTCAGTTCACTGTGTCTTTCGCTCAGAAGGTTTTACGATGGTTTAATACAAATCACAATTCTGCATTCAATCTTAACACTGAGGAATTTTTATTTGGGCTATCTACTGTATCTGATGTATTACAGAAAAAATTAAATTACACTCTACTGTTTTTGCGTTACTACATTTATAAAAGAAAACTCCAGAATGATTCATTACTGATCTCTGATTTTATAAAAAAAAGTAATGTACAAATATAGAATTGAACTCTATTCATAAGTCAATAAATCTTGATCTGTAAACTAATTAAAAATTCAATCTCTTATTTACCCCCTCTATATCTAGGTGTACTTCAATCCAAATGTTGTAACATTGTATTGCTCTTTTTTGTTGTTGTTGTTGTTGATTTTGTTTGTACTTGTAATATATCTTGTTTGTAAGCTTGGTTTTGTAAAATTTTATAATTCAACACATTGATAACAAATCACAGTTTGCAGAAAAAATTCATTGAGATATGCAACCTTTTATTAAGTAAAAAGGCTTACAACAATATTTTACCTCACGCCATTTCTTAAACAACAGGCAGCAAATGCCGAAACTTTTGCCAAGCTAAAATTAATTAAGTGTACACAATCAGTTGAGAGTTTCTATGAAGAGCATTCGTCTACTTGAAGAACGGGACAGAGTAGTGAGTGCACGAATTAAAACACAGTAAAAAGGCATAGAATGTCTTAGTTACAAGTGTTTCGTATCTTAAAAAGTTGAATTCAGAATCAAAACAAATTGAACAAACACATGGCTACCTAAACATAGCGGCGAAAAGTCAGAAAGAACTGCAGCGTGGACTGAGTGTGTCTCACAAAAATTCAGAGCTAAAGGATACAAGAAACGGTTAAAACATCATGCCTGTAGTTGATTCGGCTTTTTAGTCCCTTCCATCAGCACCAAAAAAAACTTTTCTGAGGAAGCATCAAGTCTACATCATATTCCAGAGGTGATTACTAAAGGAATTTTCTGAAAATTGTGCTCCTTCATTCACTCCTTGTCGAGTAGTTAAACTTTGAACCAGCTTTCATTCAGCTAGGCCAAGAAAGGAAACACTGCGACCGCGACAACGTGAGAATTTTGCGCCTTTTTTGTCCAATCATGTGATCAATAATTTTTCTCTTTTCTTCTCTTTTTTCTTTCTTTTCCCTTTTTTAACTAATAGTTCACGCACTTTCTCGCCCAAAAACACAAAAAATTAATTGCAGACAGCAGTCATTTCCACTGTCTTTCAAAATGCAAAATTTACCGCTATCGCTGGTTATACGTCATGTAGACATAACGTATATCAATAACTTTTTGACTATATTTGGGCAGACTGTATCAATGTCCGACCAAACGCTTAAATTCCCCCACTTTCCCCAGGGGTTTAGGGGTTGGAGGTTACAAATGACTAGTGCAAAACTATTGTAAGTGATGATTTTGCCTTTGAAATACAAATTGCTCATCAAATCACTGAAATAGCGACAATTTAACAATTAAAATAATGACACATTTGGGGATAAAATTTTTGGTTGACTTTTGTTAAAGCAGATTGATAGAAGGTTCAATCAAAGCTTCCAAAGTTATAACGATCATTTTGATCTAAGGAATGTGGGTGTGATATACTACTTTGAACACTTACCAGCTTCTAATCTGTGAACTACAAATTAAGCTAAATGGTTGTGTTACCTTACCTTACCTTCCTTCTTCGCGCTCGGTTGCGCATAAGGCCGCACAAAGGGTTGTGTAATTCCAGAAAATGATATTTCCCCCATGGAAGGTCAGTGGAAATTCCAAGGGGAATGTGGCCTCTGTATTGGTGTATACCAATATTCAATAGGCTATCGGTTTCAAACAACTATATTTCGTTTGGTACGTAGCAGAAGCGTAGTGTATAATTGAAGCAATGATCTGTCAATACAGTATGTAGTATGCAGTACAGTGTAGTTCGAAATCTGCAAAGTAATACAAAAGTGTCTATTCATGATCTTCATGCAGATAACAGAAAGTAATACGAAAGAATATTTACCCGATTGCCTTCAGATGTTGTCTTATCACAGTTGTTTCTGGGTCATTTAGTCAGTAATACAGTAATTAGACAATTATTGTTTATCACGTGTTATGCGCGCGTAATAATATGAAATTATAATCAATGACGATACACTCCCCCCGCCAAATGCGAGATTTAGTATTAAATGTTTACAGTAACAGAGTGTTTCTCAAGTAGTTATTCAGATAGCCCATCTTCATCATTGGCTAACAGAACGACCAACTTGTTTACTGGTCTCTCAATTGTGACGTAACCTCTTCCGCTATATTTCAATACCGGTTCTCCAGGTTTTGGGTTTTTATACTGTACTTGAACTTTGCGTACTTTGCCGTCTTGTCCTTCGAATGTCTTTGATACCTTTCCCAGTTTCCACTGGCTTCTGATTAGATTGGAATCCTGAATAAGAACGACGTCTCCTACTTTTAAGTTCCTATGTGCAGTATGCCATTTCTGTTGTATTAACAGGCTTGGAAAATAATCTCTTGTCCATTTCTTCCAAAAGTTGTCTGTAACCATTTGAATGAATTCAAATCGACGGCGTGGATCGGCTGATTGTGTAAACGATCCATTAGGTATTCTAGATGTGGATCGTCCCAGGAGAAGATCGTTAGGGCACAAGTACTTGTCATCCGGGGAAGTTGGATGTCGTCCAATCGGTCTCTCATTAAGTAAGTTTGCAGCCTCATAACACACAGTTTGTAATTCAGAAAATGTCAGAATGCTTTCACCGATGGCTACCGTTATGGCTCTTTTCGTTGATTTTATCAACGCTTCCGAGACACCGTTTTGCCAAGGTGCGTCTGCTGAAGAGCACACCCATTGAAATCCTTCTACGCATCCATACTCCTGTAAACGTTTTTGGTCTAAATTGTTTACCATCTTCTTTAATTCCTCACCTGCGGCTACCAATTGAGAGCCATTGTCTGAGTAGATCTTGGATGGATAGCCTCTTATAGATACAAATCTTCGAAGTACCATTAAAAATTTGTCGCTACTGTAGTCTGGTGAAATGTCTATGTGGACTGCTCTCGTACCCAGGCAGTTAAAAATGATTCCATATGCTTTTCCAGTTGTTCGTTTTTTAACTTCATCTTTTATCTTAATTAATGGTCCAAATAGATCTAGTGCTGTGTAGGTCCATGCCGGGGCAGGTTTTAATCTTTCAATCGGGAGTTTTCCCATGATTTGTTCGTTCAATTTCTTGTCCAATTTCTTGCATATTACACAGTTTGTTCTGATGGATTTCACCAGTTTCAGCAACTTGATAATCCAGAATTTTGCTCGTATTTTGCTTGCAGTTGATAGCACTCCTAGATGACCTCGACTATGTATGTGCTCGGCATATAGACGTGAAAATCTATGCCCATATGGTAGTAAGATGATCTCGCCTTTGTTATAGCTTATTTCCACCCATCCTCTAGCACGTCCTCCAACAACGTAAATTCCGTCGTCTCGTTTGCGAGGGCAGAGCCGCTTGTATTTACCCGATTGGATATCCTTTTGCATCGAAGTTTGTGATTCAAGAATCCAGAAACGTTCGGCATTGTTGATGTCATCTGCTGTTGGCGTTCGTGTTGCATTTTTCAATGTTGGCTTCAGTTCTTTCTTGTACATGGCCAAAATTCGGGCTGTAACTCGTAGCAATTTGTTGTAGTTTGAATATTTCTCGATGTTTATTCTCGATGCAAGTGTGTCTTCTGTGTTAGTTTGGATGGCTGGTAAAGATAGTTCCAGTTTAATTGTATTGATGGGGATTTTTTGTTCCGAGTATGTTTTCGTTATTGGCCATTCAGATTCGTGTAGTTTAAGGAAGTCTGGTCCCTTTTGCCATTTACTGTTTATGTCGATAGTTGTTTGGTTTACTTCCCCTTGTTAACAAATCAGCCACGTTAAATTCACTTGCGGTCCAATACCAGTCTTTCGTGTTGGTTCCCTCTTGGACCTCTCCTACCCGCACTGCGGCGAAGGTATTGAAACCATAGGATTCCTTTTGGATCATGGAGTGAACGATTTGAAAGTCTGTGATATGATAACATTTCTCGAAATGGTATCTGCATTGTTCTGTATAATTGTGGTTTTTAATCTTTTATTTAACACTGCACCACAGAGCTCTATCCGGTCGATTGATAGTTTCTTGGAAGGTGCAAGGCGGTTTTTGGATAAGATGAGGTGAGCTTCGTAATCTCCATTAAGAAGTCTCCATCTAGCATAAGCACATGCGCCATATGCATCATTAGATCCGTCGCTGAATATCACGAGGATTGGATTTCCCGTTGCTCCTTTAGGTTTAGTGCACCGATTGACTTTAATCTTTTCCATCTCACTTAGATCCTGGAAGAAGTTATCCCAGTTCTGGTGATCTTCTTCGGGTATATAGGGTCATCCCATTCTAATTTTGGGTTGTGAATCCAAAATCGTCTCATGAGAATCTTTGCCCTGACGGTCAGAGGGCTCGCTAATCCGAGTGGATCATAAACACTGTTTACTTGTGATGGGATTATCCTCTTCGTTAGAGTCTTGGAAGTACTAGTAGTTGTCCCTTGATTTTGTTTAGGGCGTCGTTTCTTGCTTTGGGGTGTGACATTTAGCTTGACTTTGAAGCAGAAATTATCCGTAATTGGATTCCATACAACACCAAGTACTTTCTCATGTGCTGTTCTCATGTCTGTTGGTATAAGATCCTGGTCAAGATGGTTTCCATTTCATTCGTGAACTTTTTGGCAGTTTCAATGTTGTCAACGCTATTAATGATGTCATCCATGTATGTATTGTTTATGAGTAGCTCAGATGCTTTCGAGTATTTTTCTTTAGCCATCTCTGCTGTCTTTCGTAGTGCTACAGTTGCTATAGTGCCAGAAGGTTTATCTCCAAAGGAAACCCTCTGAATAACGTACGTGTCTGGTTCTCTAGTTACATCCATATCCCTCCAGAGGAAGCGGTGTTGTGTGTTGTTCTATCACTCCCGTTCTGACTGTGTGATACATTTTCTTGATGTCGCCGATGAATGCTATTTCATTCTCTCTAAATCTGATGAGTATTCCTAGTAGGCTGTTTAAAAGGTCGGGTCCCTTAGCCCAGTATTCGTTTAGCACATGACCCATGTAGTTGGCACTGCTGTTAAAGACAATTCTTACTGGTGTAGATTTGGAGTCTGACTTTAGCACTTCGTGATGTGAGATGTAGTGAGCAGGTCCTTTGTATTTCTGCAATTCTTCTTGTGTTAGTTTGCGAGCTACATCTCTGTCTATCATGTCCTGTATCTGTTGTTGATAGATTTCAGCGTGTTTCTTGTTTTTAGAAAGTCGTTTCTCGGTTGATATGAGCATACCGAATGCTGCTCTTCTATTGTCTGGGAGATCAAAAGGGTCTCTGATCCAAGGGTATTCTGCCGTCCAGAATTTTTCTTTTACGTCATGGCTCAGATTTTTCTCAATTAGTGCTAATTCTTTTCTTCCTTGATTGTGTAGGCGTTGGTACCGAGTGAGCATCTACCGCACTTGCATCCACCGCAGCGAGGCTTACATTGTATCCCGAGATTCTCCATGTTGTAGAAGTCTTCGATTCTCGCCATCTTGACATGATGGGCGTGCATAGTTCCAATGAGGGACTTTTTGTTGATTCCTTTGAGAACTGGGTGTGTTCCACCTACGCATCGTCCGAACTGAATTCTCAGTAAAAGTAGATGTAGTTCGAAATCTGCAAAGTAATACAAAAGTGTCTATTCATGATCTTCAGATAACAGAAAGTAATACGAAAGAATATTTACCCGATGGCCTTTAGATGTTGTCTTATCACAGTTGTTTCTGTGTCATTGCTTCGAGCCCTTTGGCGAGCAGCACACTAATCGTGACAGGCTCCCTGTGTTTCATTTGACCGAGTGAGGCCTGGGCGCTTTATATACCGCGTAACAGATCGTTTTGAGGATTTCGTGGACTTTTTCGTGGACTTTTTCGTGGACTATAATTTTGAGTGAGGATGCAGTATGTATCATCAGCGGCAGTTGTTGCATATGGCGAGTAAAAGTGCCATTTTGAGAAAAAACGATGATTGGTTTTGAACAACTGTATTAGGAACTGTAAAAACAACTGTATTAGCGCGCGCTAAAATTGCGAATTAATCTCGCGATCATAGTCATTTTGAGAGAAAACGATGAATATTATCGAGTTTCTAAAAGTAGTAATTTCTCTCGAGTCTGCAATTGCATGGTTGATTGATAAAAAAAAAAAAACATGATAAAGAGCAACCACACACGTCCGGAGTGTGACACTTTGCGTTTGAGCAATTTTTGAGTGACATTTCGTTCTTTTTAACTTGTCAAATTTGAATTTTTTCATTTTTGAACTTTAATTAGTACTTTGCTGACGCAATTTGACGACATTAAATGCGCTATTTCAGCGCGCGCTAATACAGTTGGTTTTTCGTTATATAGCGCGACACCCCTAAAGGTAACCAAAGCCGAAGTTTTGCGTTCTCGCTCGAGGTAAGCTGTTTACTTATTACCCAGAGTTATCATGTCAAACACAATTTTATCAATCGCTGGAAGTAGTCATCGAAACTACCGGAAAATATGGATTACGAAATCCTTTAGCTTGCGACCGCTGACCAATGTTTTTGTTGAAGTCAATCGCCCCGTCTGGGCCTCGTTTAATTTCGATTTCGCGTCAAATTTCCCACTATGTAGTACGAGGGAGGAAAGATTGCGTGACAAGCCCTAATAACGTCTGCATTGGACTATGACTATGCGGAGCTCACCTTTCCTAGTCGTATGCCCGGGGGCGGCATAAAACATTACAAGCTAAACAATGTAAAACGACGAATTCTGTACTATTAAGTACTATTTTATATTTAACACAAATTCATACTTATTATTCAAACATTTCACTTACATTATTGGGAAAAATATACAAAAAAAACCAGTAATCATTACATAGCCTATTGACAATCATTATGAGTATTGACACTATTTGATGAGTAACATCGCAGCACTTCACTGGCTCTCAGCTATTTCTAGTTTAGTCAGTAATACAGTAATTGCTGCCCGCACAGGGCAGCCATCCTATTCTCGCGTGTTGGGTGTCCTGTGCGAAATTATATGCCAGTGAACTCGAGTTTGTAAATTTGTGAGGATGATTTTCGGAGACCCGGATAGTTATGGCCAGCGGTGCTTTTAATTCACGGACCCTGGCATCACGTTGAAATATCACATGGTTACGGGAATGCACGTTACTTCGAATGTTAAAGAATGAATGTGTTTAATTAAAAATGTTATTTAGGTACTTTTAAAACTGAAAATTCAGACGTTTTTATTAGTGAATAGCCGTTAACTGAAAACGTGTGTCAGTTAATTAAATAGTTCCAAATGTCGCCCTGTCGCAACATTGCCGCGCGCGCGGAAAAAGTCTAAATAAAACTGAATTCAATGTTTATGCCGCGTGGTTGAAGAGTTTGGAATTTGAAAATTCAGTCTACCCTCCAGTCTACTTCAGTCTCAGTCTCAGTCTGCTTCATTTAGACGAACTGATTCATGTATCACGCTCGATTCCAAGAAGTGTTTGAGACTTGTTTGAGTAACATTTCGTTCTTTCATAACTTGTAATATTCATTCATGATGTCAAACATACATCACTAAGTAATTCTTCCTGACGAAGACGTATTCCAAGTTACTTGATTGATAATTGCTGCGCAGCGAACGAAGTGAGCGGAGCAGCAGTTCATAATCCAGAAAGGCAGAAAAAATCTGGAATCGGCCTTTTTTTTACCACAATCCTTTGCGAGCCAAGCTGAAGATGCAATCGTTTCCTAGGAAACGCTGTACCACAACTCTTTGAGTGCGTCATGCTGATGCGTGCCTTTATTTGCGTCATTCGCTTTCCGTTAAACGCATGCAAACAGTATTTTTTATTGTCGGTATTTGCGTCATTCGCTTTCCGTTAAACGCATGCAAACAGTATTTTTTATTGTCGGACCTCGATCGCTTCTGAAGGCGAGTATTCTTTACACTTGGTATATTAGTAGGTAAGAGGGCTGAAAGCGTAAAGTGGTGGCAAGAGAGCTGAAAGCGATTAAATTGTCCTTTGAGGATGACAGGATCCATTCATACTGTCAGATTTATCACAAAGTGAGAGCTTGTCTTGCGTCAGAATTCACACTCGGCAGACTTTTCTAAGAATTTTTAAGAATTATTGTAAAGCTACGGTAAAGGAAATTATAACATTTTTGAACGTGCATTTACTTTGTAAGAAATATTTATTGACTGTTTCTTTGCGTTATCAGTAGTTTTTGAGAAATATTTAGAAAACTCGGCTTTGGTTACTTTTAGGGGTGCCGCGCTGTAAAGCGAAAAACAATTGTATTAGCGCGCGCAAAATAGCGAATTAATGTCGCGATCACATGGCGAGTAAAATTGTCCTTTTGAGAGAAAACGATGAATATTTTCGAGTTTCTAAACGTAATAATTTCTCTCGAGTCAGCAATTGCATGGTCGAAAGAAAAAACCTGATAAAGAGCAACTAGATATGTCGGAAATGTGACATTTTGTGTTTACGCAATTTTTGACTGACATTTCGTTCTTTTTCAACTTTTCAAATTTGAATTTTTCATTTTTGAACTTTATATCGTACTTTACTGACGCAATTCGATGACATTAATTCTCTATTTTAGCGCGCGCTAATACGACACCTCAAAAAGAAACCAAAGCCGAAAACTCGGCCACATTAGGTCGAGCAATTGTGCGTATAAACAAAATCCGATTTGCATTTTCGGCAGGCAGGATAAGCCATTTTATGGACAGAATTTATCCAAGCCTAATCACGTACGTGCGCAGCAGTCACTATCTTTAAGATAACCTAGTTGATATTCGTGACGTAGCCCTTACATCACTTATTCTACAACAACCAAGTTTTAACGGCAAAACTTTGTTGTCACAAAACTGCGCTCGTGTCTTGAACTGATAATTGGAAAGTTTACGTGAGTATTTCTCCTCAAAATTATGTCAAATCTCAGTTTATTTGTTGCTGGAAGTATTCATCAAGGTCACGAAAGTTTTAGTGACGTTTCAAGGGGAGGGCTAAACATCCAAATGTGGCAGCACTTCACTTCCAATATGGAACCGCTAGTTAGACAATTATTGTTTATTACGTGTTATGCGCATGTAATAATATGAAATTATAATCAATGACGATACAGCCTCAAAAGCCAAAGTTTATAAAAGAAATTATGTATGAAGCACAACTGGAATTTCCACAGGGGCTGGGGGCGGGTTAAAACCAAAAACCTAATTCTGTGGGGGAGGTACACAGTATGGATATTTTCTTGAACAACACATTGCTCCGAAGAGATTGATTACCAAGTACAAAAGGCAATGCTTTAATAGTGTACGCAATACTTAAATAGGTATTTTTAGTTCTTTTGGTGTAGAATTCTGATGTGTTTATCATTTCCAAACCCAACACCCCCCCCCCCCCCCCTCCCCCTATCCTTAGCAACCTGGGCATTTTGATTTTGTAAGTCCACTTTCTGTGAAGACAGATACATGCAGAATTCTGATGTGTTATCATTTCCAACCCCCCCCCCCCCTCCCTTCCCCGTATCCTTAGGCAAACACCTGGGCATTTTGATTGTGTAAGTCAAGGCTTAACAACAGGCCACAAGCTCCTCACTTTCTGTTAAAGCAGATACATGTACCGTACCAGGGCTCGAAATTGCGACTTACTGGTCGCCAATGCGACCAAAAATTGAGTGCTGGCGACTCACGTTTTGTCCGATAACCACAAGAAAACTTCTGCACTAAAATAAATCTTTTAGTTTATACACCAGCGTATAAGCCACACTTTTTTGCCCAAAATATTTGCTCAAAATCTGGAGTGCCGCTTATCTGTGGTATTAACATCTGCTGAGTTCTGCAAATCATAGTTTATCAATCATACTTTCCAGTGATATAAGTTGACCAGACTTTTCGAGCCCTTATTTGAGGTGTATAATGTGGAGCAAAACTTATTTGACTTAAGATGATGTAGAAAAGTTAGTCGTGTTTGTCTCACAGAGCTGCCAGAGCACCTCCGAGGCCAAAAATCAAATTGAGCAAAAAGGTCCGCATCGAAAACGTAACGCACGAACGCAAGCGTTATTGAGTTTATAAATTGTGAAATTTAGCCTCAAATTATATACGCCGTTGTTTACGGTATGTTGTGAAGAGGTAAAAGCAAGGGTGAAGGACCCTTGTTTTTCTAGTTATGAAAACTATGAACTCGGAACATTTTGTGCTTACCTGCGTCTCGAAAAACTAGAACAAACACTAAAGACATGTCAACTGTGAACAGTACTGGTAGCTAACTTTCGTAAGTTTTTCCTTTGCTGTTTCTTTTTTTATAGCTATGATTTTTCTTGCATGCAAAGTAACATTTAAAAGTGTTTTTTATATAAGATACATATTGAATAAAATTGGCGACAAAAATTTATGATCCGGTGACCAAAATTTTCCCATTAGTCATCAGCTGGCTCCAGAATGAAAAAGTTAATTTCAAGCCCTGGTACCAAGAAATTTTGAAACTTTCAACTTTTACAATTGATTTGGAAGACTTCAACTAATATTTCTGTCAACATGATCACACCTTCCCATTTACATCACAGAGGGCCAAGCCATCACCTTTTTAAACCCTACACCTTTTAACACTGCTATATAGTAGTGGATATTTATTTATGAGAACCCACAACGCTATTGTCAAAGAGTAGATTAGAAAGTTGCTGGTGATCCTGTTATTAGTAGTGACAGCCAGCTATTAAAGACCAGGGGAAACACAAACAAAATAATTGAAATTTTACAAAAAAAGTTATCAGTTGTTTTCACTGTTACTGCGCCTTTCAGTAACATGCGGAATTTGAAATTCAAATTTCTACCAACGGTTGCGTTTTACACTGCCGTCAATCATCTTAGCTTACCTCTCAGGTAACAGATCTTCACTTCAATGAGGTCTAGAGGTCACGTCCGTGCATTATGATTGGTAGATTTCGATCTATTTTGTTTGTTTCTTTTTTACATGGTCCGTTGGCTTTCGTGTTAATTATGATTGACGGCAGGGAATAACGCAACCGTTGGTGGAGATTTCAATTTCAAATTCCGCATGTTATTGAAAGGCGCAGTAAAGTGAAGCATGAGATTAACTGCTTTTGGTTTGAATTGTTTAAAGTTGAAGTTAACCAATGCTGAAGTATTTTTTAAATCAGTATCTTCCACTGTACTCTTATTGGAATCATCGGTTCATTTTTTGGGGTTTTTAAATGCAGTTCCCTGGTAAAAAATAAAAAATATACAATTTTGTCTATTTGTTAACATATAATGCTGACTATATATTAACATGGAAATTTACATATTAAGTTCATTTTTGTTTTCAAAAGTTAAATTAATATTGTTGTCTTGATATGTTTTGAATACACTACACCTGCAAATAACTTACTTATAGTAAAACTCTTAACTTTACTCATTAGAAATTTAATGCATGATAAAATGTTAATATTATTTAGTATTGTTGTTAATTGATGTATGTTACTTTAAGTAATAGATAAAATATGAGCGGGAGACCTTTAAGCCCATAAAGGTCGGACGCGAATATTTTATCTTACTTGTGAAATGAAACCGTGACAATAGATTGTGTCTGTCATGTTAATTACGTCGGCGTGGAGTTGTCCCATAGGAGTTTGGAAATATTTACCATTGAATTTAGCAATTCATTTTCATATAGCTTTTGGAGTAGAAACATGGCTGGTCGGTTTCGCTCTCCAAAGAGTAAAGAAGAAGAGACCAGTCTGGTGTGGGAAGCCACTCCGAAAGCAACACAATACAACACTAAATGGGGTAGAAAAGTCTTCGAGGAATGGCAGCAGCGACGGCAAAATACATGTGCAATGTTAGAAGTTGTTGGAGTGGCCGATCTGAAATGCGAAGATGTTCAAGATCTGACCGTTCCACTAGAGCACATGTCGCCAAATACGCTAAACTTTTGGTTGAGCAAGTTCGTTGGCGAAGTGGCCAAGCAAAATGGAGAGCGTTATCCGCCCAATTCGCTTTATTTGTTAATTTGTGCGATTAACCGTCATTTGAGTGAGACTGGAGGAGGGGATGCATTAAACGTTCTCAACAAAGCTGACAAGAGGCAAGTAAATTGTTACGTGTTTTGAATGCGTAGCGTGGACGGTGTCTCAGTGCAAAAAATTAAATTGGGTTCTAAACTGTATCATTTTATTATAATAAGTTCGCGACGTTTCGTAAAGTTTTAGACGCGGAGATGAAGGATGCAACGAAGTGTGGAATAGCCCAGAAGTGCAAAATGGACACCCGCGAAGAAATAACTGAAGACGAAGAGGCAATATTATGGGGAAAAGGCCTTCTTGGAGGATTTTCAGCTGAGTCATTGATGTATACTATTTATTTTTATAACGGTAAACTTTTCGGTCTTCGAGCTGGCGAACACAGGTTACTTAGGCTCTGCAACATTTTTGTTAAAGAAAATTACATTATTTTCGATGAAAGTTTGTCCAAGACGTTTCACGGCGGCCTGAAAGATTTGAAGAAGAAGCCTTGTTTTATAAAGCATAAGTGCCATGATGTTGGTCATCAGCATGATCGATGTTTGGCTGCATTGTATTCAGTTTATATTAGTAAGGTGCAAGGTTTTGCTGAAAGTCTTCAAAGTTTCTATTTTCGGCCGCATAGAAACGGCAAGTTTGAGTATGAAAGAAGCGCTGTGGGTTTATGCACTTTAAATAAGATATTGCCAGAGAAATTATGCTTGAAAGCAAACTTGCCTCGGAAAACAGCTCACTGTTTGCGTATCACTTGCGCTACTAGATTGTTCCAGCACAATGTTGAAGAAAAGTTAGCAAGAGAACGAACTGGGCATAAATCGAACGCACTGTTTTCGTATCAAAAACCAAGCGAAAAGCAGTTAGATAATGTTAGCAATGTTTTAGGGCCAGTCATTGCTTCTACAGAAACGGAGAATGAGCGCAGTAGTGTTAAGGATGAATTGCCAAAACCTATAGAACACGCAGGGGATAATAGCAGGAATGTTCTTTCCGAAGATGTTTTCGCGTTTCATAGCGCATTTCACTTATCAGATGATGTATTAGCCAATATTCCAATGCCAGAGAATACGTTAACAAGTAATATCAATAATTTTTGTGCCAATTCAGTATTTAACAACTGCACTATCAACTTTTGCTACGAGAAAAACTAATATTTGCAGGCATGTAAACGTTTAGATTGTATGTAGACAATAGAAATATGAAATTCAAATGCAGTTTATTATTCTTTGTTATATCAAACTAGTGATTGATATGTCAAACTAGTGATTGATTAATAAACTTTGTACAAATTTACAGGACTCGTCTTTATTAAAGTTAAGCATACGAATTAGGGGAGTTAGAGATCTTTATAAAAAATGAATCCTATTTATAATTCTACTAATTCATAATTCATCAACCCCTGCCTTTCCCTGCTACCTTTTCAAACCCTCCCCGTGCTTTCAGACAGTTGATTTTTATTGGAGTTTACAAAGGTATACATGTGACTCAAATACTGCCTATTTATTGGCCATAATGCTTATGAATTATTAATGAATTTTACAACTGTGTTTCAATTATTCTAAATTTAGATTGAACATGGAACATTTTACCAGCACTGAACGTGGTGGAGTTACTTTGGATCTGAGTAAAAAGGGATTATCCAAGATTCCTTATACTGTAACTGAGCTGAGTGAAGTGGAGGCACTCGTGCTGGATGATAATAACCTTACTGAATTACCAACAAGTATTAACAAGCTGAAAAATTTCAAATGGCTGAAATTACCTGAGATTGGTAACATGAAGGAGCTGCGGGTGCTGAGTGTGAAGAACAACAAACTGACTGTGCTTCCTACCAGTATAGTGAAGCTACAGAATCTAACAAGTCTGTACTTGGATGGTAACATGTTATCATGTTTGCCTGCCGAGATTGGTGTCATGAAGGAGCTGTGGGTGCTGAGTGTGAAGAACAACAAACTGACTATGCTTCCTACCAGTATAGTGAAGCTACAGAATCTAACAAACCTGTACTTGAATGGTAACATGTTATCATATTTGCCTGCTGAGATTGGTGACATGAAGAAGCTGAGGGAGCTGAGTGTGCAGCACAACCAACTGACCGTGCTTCCTACCAGTATAGTGAAGCTACAGAATCTAACAAGTCTGTACTTGGATGGTAACATGTTATCATGTTTGCCTGCTGAGATTGGTGACATGAAGGAGCTGAGGATGCTGAGTGTGGAGAACAACAAACTGACTGTGCTTCCTACCAGTATAGTGAAGCTACAGGATCTAACAAGGCTGTACTTGGATGGTAACATGTTATCATGTTTGCCTGCTGAGATTGGTGACATGGAGAAGCTGTGGGAGCTGGATGTGAGTGGTAATCCTTTTAGTGTTGATGCAATGAGAAGTCTTATAAAGTTAAAAGAGGAGAAAATAGGAAAGATTTACATAGTTATTTCAGGTGAGTTTAAGGAATAATTTTGACTAATCAATTAATGGATTTACCTCGGTGTAAGAACCTGTGACTTTTTCCTTTGTTTTTTACCATTGTAGTATTGCATTCCCAGTTGACTCTGTTGTTTTATGCCTTTTGTTTTCTTTGTTTTACGTCACTCATGAGTTTCACAGGTTCTTACACCGAGGATGAGCCCAATTAATGAGCCCACTATCTAGCTACATAATTATGTATAAATATATAATCACAGTATGTTGTGGATAAATTTTTGTTTTGGTTTCAAAATTGCAAATTGGTTTTAATTATATATTATTTTGTCTGTCTTAAATAATATTGGAACTGAAACATGGGAAATAAAAATTAAGCAAAAATTTAAACCACAACATAATGACAGTAATTATACCTGCAGTACATGCATAGGGCATTTATTTCACACTAATGGTCTTTTATAGTCCAGGCATTTATTGAAGCAAGAGAATTATGTTCTCTTGATTGAAGTTAAAATTAGCAACAGACATTATTTAGTCATAATACATGTACATGTTGTATTATTCTAAATTAAAATTTACAAAAACAAAAATGGATATTAAAATTACTGTTTATATGTAGTAACTGCATGTACAAATGTTGTACACAATCAAACTTACAGGCTCCTAAGAGCCAACCCGTGAATAAGAAATGCTACACGTAACGCAATATTGCAGTAAGCTTAAATAACAATTAATATGTTTTCGCACTGACACGGTTCGATATTTTTTTTTAAAATTAAATGTAAGGATTTTAACAAATTCACATCACTTTACATCACAGTACATCACTTTCATAATGTCCAGTCCAAGGATGAAAGAAAAAAGCGAAAAAAAAAAGCGAAGGTCGTGAGCTGGACTTGAACTTGTGCCTCCGACTTTAAAGGAGCTGTTGTCATGGTGATTTTGAGGTTTTTGGGGGGTTAAAACTGCCCCAAATTAACACTATAAGGAACCTTTATCGTGCACGAAATGCTCATAGAACACTAAGAGGAGGATATCAAGTGCATTCTCAAAGAGAAAATAAACCATAATCAGAGATTTTGTGAGTTTTCCAAGACTTGAAAAAATTACCGTAAACACCGGTGTATAAGCTGCACTTTTTTGGCCAAAATTTTTGCTCAAAATCGAGGGTGCAGCTTATCTACAGGAACATCTGCAAAAGATCATCGTACTTTCCGGTGACATAAGTTGACCAGACTTTTTAAGCCTCGAAATTAAGATTTTATTTATTGGAGGTGTAAAACGTGGAACAAAAATAAAATTCTTTAACTTTAGATGATGTAGAAAAGTGAGTCGTCTGTCTTAACAGAGCCTCCGAGACCAAAAATCAAATTGAACAATCCGCATCGAACACGTAACGCATGAACGCGAGCGTTGTGTTTATAAATTGAAAAATTTAGCCTTAAATTGTCAAAATACCCGTGTTAAAACAGGCTCACTATCTTTGTCAGACATTTCGAAGCTTTTAGCAATGAAGGAACACCGAAAAGGAACGAAAGAAGCCAAAGAAAAGAGTCTGTAAACAAGCAGCAGGCCATCTTGGTTAACCTTAGTAACCAGGCTAAATAAAAACATGTGCTCAAGAAATTTGCACAGTTACCAAGCTTGTTTTGGCCTGAACGAACGGGGGGCAAATGAACGTAGCTGCGCTGAAAACTGCTGAAACTGTTTTTTTTTTTTTTCAATACTTGATGATTCGATGGATAGAAGCAAAGTCTAGCTCATGTTTTGTGGAGCCAATTAATTCTCCGACTTTCCTTTTTAATTAATTTTTTTTTCTCAAAATTTGAGCTTCAAAACTCGGGGTGCGGCTTATCTATGACTGCGGCTTATACACCGGTGTATAAACTTTCTTCATTCATTTTAAAAATACACCGTGAAATTATCAAACTGCGTTTCCAAAGAACATACATCCAAGCAAATAACAGCGGCCGAAAGCTGCTTATGGTTTACATAGTCGATTGTATCCCGGATCAGAAAAAGGTTTTCAAAAATACTGCGGTCAGGAATCCCGCATGTTTGATTACTTTAGTACAAATTTTGTAATCTGTGTTTAACAGAAAAAAAAAAAATTGGTTGCCAGTTTTCCAAGTCTAACTTGTCGTCCTTCTTGTAAAGCTGGCGGATAATTCCTTTACGTTGTGTGTCAGCGAGTGATCCGTGTTTAAAAGAGTAATTTATTAAATTGTGACTTAATAGACCCCAGAAGCGACGATAAAATTCAACCGGAAAGCGATTTGCATGATTGCATTTGTGATAGGGCCTCTTGACATTCAAAGAGTATGCGGTCACCTTCGCATTTCTCCTGGTCTTCGGATGCCAGATGTCCAATACACCCAAACTGAGTCGATTCGTCTAAGGCAGTTGACGATTTGACTCTCACCGGAAACAGGTCGCGATTTAGGGGACCGACTAACCGGAAGTGTGGTTCCGCGGACCGGAAGTGTGGATGCTTAAGACAACAACACAACATGAACCTTCCTCGTTCTTAAAGCGTGTGCACGAGAAAGGAACATATCGCGGCGAAAGCTATCAAGCGTGTGCTCGGTTTGACACGACGGTCTTTTATAGTGTGGTTGCTTAAGACAACAACAAAACGTGCACCTTCCTCGTTCTTAAAGCGTGTGCACGAGAACGGAATATATCAAGCGTGTGCTCGGTTCAACACGAACCATCTTCGAGAAAGTCGACACCACCGTTTGCGCTCACCGATCGGGCTCACCGGAAATGTGGTCAAATGAAACAATGACACAACATGAATATTTCTCGTTCTTAAAGCGTTTGCACGAGATAGGAGCATATAGCGCTTGTGCTCGGCTCGACGCGAACCATCGGTCGATCTGACTCACCGGAAATTGGTCACGTGTGACACGGCAAGCAGGGAGGGTAGAAAATGTGAACGAATCGTCTCGATTCGACTCGAATCGACTCGATTCGGGGTTCTTGTAGCCGATCCGTCTTCCCGGAAGTCGATTTGCGAGACACTTAGAAAGAAAACGAAAATTTTCACCGGCTGTTATGTATTTACTCGTTCATGGTGTGGAAAAATAAATGTGTGTGGCCACTGGCGGGTTTTTTCTTGTCTGCTGACCGCTCAAAGGTACGCAATCTACGCAGGTAGATGACTTGTGTGTTCCCAAGGTTATTACAATCAGACGTTGTAGCGTGAGAGTTACTGTGCTTCATATGCAGCCCCTGGAAAGCGTTTGTGCGAGAGAGATTTATCAAGTGAAAACGCATTCTTTCGAAAGCATCATATGCGCAACCGACTCGCCATTTGGAATTTGAAAAAGCGAAGAAGATCATCAACCGTAACCTCGTTTCCAGATTGTTGTAATATATCAACAACGAGTGCGAGGGTTTCATCAGGGGTTCCAAACACCGAGAAACAGATGAAAGCACGAGGCCGCTTCGGCCGAGTGCTTTTATTGTTTCGAGGTGTTTGGAACCCCTGATGAAACCTGAAGCACGAGTTTTTGATATAGCTTCTCAAATGAAACAATACAGAATTATTCACTGTTAGTTTTTTTGGCTTTGTCCTTTTCAAATGCCGTCACATGCATAATTTTATTGAGCTTGTTGTGTTTCGCCATTTGGTATGAGACCATGTGCAAAGCAGAAGCGTCTCGGTTTAGCGAGGCCAAAACGGTTGTCGAAGAAGAATATTTAGTCGATAAAGCTATTCCCCCGTCAACGAAATATAAAAAAAAAACAAATGGGCAACATCCATTTTTAATGAATGGCAAACTACTCGGACGGTTCAAGTTCCCGTTCTCTGAGATTCGGGAGGAATGTTTAAGGACTATGATTTACCAAGATTATGTCGCTTTCTGCTCGTATTGAAGAAATGGACGCATTGAATGAACGTAAGGAAAGCAATTTATATTTATTTTGCTCAGTTGGTTTTGGATATTCTGTAATTGCCTTTTGGGATTACTAAAAGCTTGTCTATTCAATTCGGTATTTGTGTCATTAATATTTAAATTAGGATAACCCTGTACCACATGGGTTTGACGTTTTATGAAACTCTAGAGTTTGATATTTCATCAAACTATCGTGGAAAGGCCTCTGTCCAGTGTTTCATCGGGGTTTCAAACCATATGCACCTGACCAAATTGGGGTATCCTGATTGGCTTGTAACTTGAGGAATTATTAATGAGTTTGAGAAGTATTATGTCAACAACCTAGTTTCCTAACGCATAAATACAAATTGTTGTATTCAATACACGTTGAAGAAGAGGCAACTCTCTTTTGGGGAGTCTAAGAGACAGTGGAACTAAAACTCGCTGGAATCGCTTCGAATAGACCCCAAAACCACTCGACACAAATAAACACACAAAGAAGTTCAGGTGAGCCATTTTCATTGAAATATCGTTCGTAATCTTACGCTCAAATTCGAAGCGAATTTTCCTCATACAAATCTTTATAGCGGAGCTCTGCGGGCCGAAGGCCCACGCGGAGCGCCATACTCATAGAACCGATGCCCGTCATTTTTCATGGTCATGGCCAGCGGAATGTTTCGCGGGCGGCGTCTGTCATGTCTGTCCGGTGTCCGAACGAACGTTTTTCACGCGGCTACGTCAGCCGAATGTCACGTCAGCTATACGCTCAACACTCTTGTTGAGTCAGTGGTTAACTGTTGAGTTCAGCCGAAAAAACAATTTGCAAAGTTGTTTTTCCCGGCATTTATCCGCAGTTTGCTATTCAAGACAGGTTTCACATTTCTCAAACAGTGGTCAAGACCGCATTTGAGTCTGCGTAACTCTGCAAGTCAAGCGTTTTGGAGGAATATAGAGCTAAGTGCTTAAGCTTATTTTTTTAAACCTGATTTCGTCTTAACTCATCATTACTTTACTGTTCTATAATATTGTGCAATTTTGGCTTGCATTTAAAAAAGGTTTCAATTTTGAATAATTAGGTTATATAAAACGTGCTTAAATTCAGTTGTCAATTCATGATTTCTTTCATTGAAGACAATCAGCTCGGCCTCGATGAATGGTACGTTTTGCTTTTAAACATAAACTAATGGAGATTTGAACGAATTTTTTCGAAAGAAGATTGTGTTGTCCATTTTTATGTGTTTGTTCATTCATTACATTGGTTGAAAAACGATTTTATGTAAACAAAACAAGACTGACTTTATGGTACTGTTCTATCTTCACTCGCGTCACCTTAATTATGCAAATAATATGTTTGTGTATTTTTTGCAATTTTGATTTTCAAATCAGTTTCTCGGGCAATTTTTGACAAGCAACAAGTGCATTTTATTCGGAAAGTAGTCGTACTAGTTAGTCTAGACGGAAAAAAGTTGTTTTTGTGAACTTTTGTACGGTCTAAAATGTACTGTGCAGACGGTCGCGTAATACTGTTTTTGAGAATTGCTAAAATTGAAAAATAGCCTTCGTCAATCTTAATTCTAGTGCTTTTGAACATAAATTAATGGAGATTTAAATAATTTTTTCGAAAGAAGATTGTGTTGTCCATTTTTATGTGTTTGTTCATTCATTACATAGGTTGATATGCGATTTTATGTAAACAAAACAAGACTTTGATTTTATAGTACCGTTCTATCTTCACTCGCATCGCCTTATGCAAATATGTTTGTGTACTTTTGCAATTGTGATTTTCAAATTAGTTTCTCGGGCAATTTCTGGCAAGCAACAAGTGTATTTTATTCGGAAAATAGTCGTTCTAGGACGGTCACGTGATAAGCTTACTGTTTTAGAAAATTGCTAAAATTGAAAAATAGCCTTCGTCAATCTTAATTCTAATGTTCCGACCTTTCACCTTAGTTAAGCTTGTTCACAGAGCGACGCTGTTAGGCTAAGCCTATCTATATAATTAATTTCGCTATTGCGAAACAGTTTTTATTGAGCTTGGGGTACCTGTGACCAATGTGGCTTACATGACAAGTTTTTCAACATGACTGTTTGCTTTTTGGCGACCTCATCTGAGAGATCGCGAACTCAACATTTCAAGGAGTTGGATGATCACAAACGACCCAGAAACGACTTCACAGCAAACGATTCAGAAGGAATTTCTGGTGCTAAGAAAAGTGATTTTGATCGCCAGATTAAAGCTAGAAGTTAAGAATTGAGGTAAGATGATCGGTAAATAATACATGTACGTGTCCGTGGCCGTGAATCGCCACGCAATGATATTTTCATTTTTGATAAGCTTATTTTTAAAGAATAGTGTTTTTTGGAGCGACAGACAGAATAAAAAGAAAACACATACCATGCTTCAAGTCCACTCTTAAATAAAAAAAATGTTATTTTAAGAACCAAATAATTGTAAAACAAATGGACAGGTAAGAACTTTTTTAACTTATCGTTAAACTTAAATTAAAATTCTTAATTTAAGAATTAATTCTTATTTTAAGATAGACAGTTTCTTACTTTAAGTTCCTTATTTTATGAAACAATTATTCTTATTAATTGTGAAATTATTGTGGTGCAGTTATCCCTCAACTTGCTTTCTGCTATAGAAACTGAACTGTGTGGACCATGTGTTTGGGGAATTACATTGAAATATCCTTGTTTGGTAAGGGAAGGTACGTTTTTTTATTGGGGGGGGGGGGGGGGTGGGCCGGGGTATTTTAGAATTTTTTGGCGAAAAATGTTGTGGCCCTCCCACTTCCTGGAATGGATTAATGAATGACCCTTCACAAACACCCACAGAAAAACATCTGGCCCTCCCCCCACCTATTCAACAGTTCCTTCAAGACAAAAATAACCGGAAGTGAAAATAACTAACCGGAAGTGTTACTCATATAATCGCGTTCTGGTCGCTCCATCTGCGCACAAAGCAGCTAATCGAGTGGCGTGTGATTGTACGGTGAAAACTTGAAGATGGGCACGGATATATGAGGAGTAGAAAGAGGGAAATGTAGAAATGAGGTCAGATGGAGCAACTTGTGGCTATTGTGGCTGTTTGCCGACTCGCCATCCTAAAAAGGATGCCCGCTCCTCCTCTGACTCTGTTTTGAGGCATCTTTATGTGTTCCGGGCATTAGGGTGGCGTAAACTCTGTCATCAAAGATTAAGAGTACCAGCTTACAAGTGCAAGGAAACGTTGGGAAGAAAATCAGGACATTGAAGGCTCTGAGAGTGAGATTGGAGACAACATAGTCAATGTTGCTAATTGCCTCCTAGATTGTATCAGTGAGGCAGAAACGGATATGAAACATGTAACTGATGAACAGTTGCAGAGGGTACTGAAACCCGTACTTGGTCAATGTGATGAGGTCTTGACAAGAATCGCCTGCCTCAGACTGCCAGCTGTGTATCCATCCTTACTGGAGCTAACTGATGCTGGCCCAGGAGTGGGCATGCCTAGTGCAGAGTCCAGAATGCGAATTCTAGAGAAAGCAAGAGTTCATTGCAATGAAAAGGTCTTGAGAATTCACCGGGCAAGAGAAGACTCGGGACAGAATGAAGCAGAGCGGCTCAATGCATGTATAGGTGATGCTCTGTGTGATGGAGGCAGTCTTAAATGGAAGATTTACGAGACTTTAAATGGACTTTCTGAACAGGAAGTTAAGGCTCTTTCAACGTCAGAGCTAGATGCACACAGCAGTAAAGTCATGGAAAAAAATGCGTGGGCTGTTGCTGGGGAAGTGTGTCTTCGAATTGACGACTCCCCAGCGCCACGGGGGTATGTTTCAGAATTTTTGGTCGACCGACCAGAAAATCAGTTTTTCTACAACCGTGAGTACTTGAAAGAGTATCTTGGAGTCGCCAATAATCAAAAGAGTTCTGTTCCGGGGCATGGGTATTTTTCAAAGCTGGAACAATTTGAGAGCCTCCATTGTCAGAAAGGAGAGCTGTATATGGAGTATAGGCGAATGTCGTGTGAAGAGCGAAATGGCCAACTATGTCAATTTTGCGAGGATGAGACTACTAGCGCTCCACTTCCAACTCGACGACCATATCCCGACTATAGCAAGCTACCAAACTTCCATTATCTCTCTTGGAGTGAAACCCCCACCGATGGCCGTGAGCCTCCTAGAATTTCCTGATTCAAAAGCTGAATTGATCAAAATGTTCCTTAAATCTTGATAGAGACAAAAGTGAGAAGTGTCAAACACCCGGGGGAAGCGGGGAATCAACAAAGTTTTGTACAGGGATGCTCCACCCCGAGGTTCAAACCCTTACCCTTTCATATACCGTTTTGGACAGAAAAGGTACCCTTTTCGTATAACTTTCATTGAAAATGGTACCCCTTTCATATAGTTTTCATTGAAAATGGTACCCCTTTTATGTAGCCTTTACGTGCTTCCGTTTGTTACATTTTGAATGGTCCTTTTTTTATAACACTTAAATGGCAGTTTTCCCTACCTTTTTTATACTTCAACTCATGTTTTCCCTACCCTTTCATATATTTCGTGAAATCCCTACCCTTTCATATACTTCAACTAGTGAAATGCCGACCCTTTCATATACCTCCAGCCTAAAAAAGGTACCTCTTTTGGGCGGAGCATCCCATACAACCCATTATAGGGACCCGGGAAGGGGGTCAAACAGTCAATAAACTGTAACAAAATTTTAACCAAAAATTCAAGTGTTGTTCCCTCCTTGAGACTTCTGTCTTTTCACATGAACCATTCTGACTCAGATAAAGAAATGATAAAACGATCGCTGGGATGTTTAGTTTTATTTTTACTTTTAGTTTATGCATTTCAAATGAATAACATATATGTACTCCATAATTAATATAAAATGTAAAATTATTATTGTAATAGGCTGTAAAAATGTTTTAACTTACCATTTTTTTGTTAGATGTAATAGGGTGGAAGTGACACGACTGCAAATCAAGTTGCACAGGAAAAGGAAATTAAAGCCATTTCCTTTTATCATAATGCAAGGCAGCCTTGATTTGCCTGAGGCTGAAATGCACTTGGTTGCTGACAAGCATCTTCTCTGTTCTTTTACCGTGCCAGCCTTATTGAGGTTACTCTTGGGCTGCTAGCTTCTTATTATGTTTTTCTGTTTGATTATTCCGTTGGGTCGAATAATCTACTGTAAATGATATTGACAGTTTGTCAAAATGTAGCATGTAGTTGAGGCACAATGAAAAGGACATGCAAAAACGATCCATGCTACAACGTTTCCATGACAAAAACATAATGCATCGAAAAACATTTATGATGTTTTTGCACAGAAGCGTTATAGCATTGAATCGTTTTAGTTTTGGGACTCCCATATAAAAATGCCGGCAGTGCTCGTTGGTATGGTTCAAGAGAAGTTTTACCTCCAAGAGGTACCAATTCAAAACAACACGTCATATTTCTGTCATATTCTTTTGGCTTAATACCCTAAAAAGTACCACAATAATTCCAACGGTGGTCATTTTAGATTTTCAGACCCTAAGCGGCACCAAACTACAAATTTTGACCCCAAAAGGTACGACAAGCACCCCCGTAATTTTTATATGGGAGTCCCCCCAGGAGCTACAGTTTGTATATACAGTTAATGTATTTACAGGGCTTGACATTAACGTTTGAGACCATGCACTTTCCTCTTCTAATTTAGCTGTGAAATTTACTTTCCATTTGAAAACTGTGATTCCAGTCTCGTTAGTCTCTACATTCAGGATAACAAAATATTTCTCACCATGTCTAACAGTTATTAATTAAAGTAAGATGTCCCTCCCCCATTAAAAATTGGGGGCCTTATCCTAGTATCATGACTAGCCCAGTTTACATTGTTTTGCAGTTCAGGTCGAGGGTCAAATTCAGCAATACAGGGTTGTAGAGGTTTGTTCATTTTATTTGCACATTTTTGCTGAAGACTTTAAAATGTAAAACTAGCTTTCCAGAATTGCCCAAGATTAACAGCATTACTTTGCGGATCGGGCATTACACGCACTTAATGAGCTTCTGCGTGTAAGATTTTACACGCACTTTGCAAAAAATGCATGTAAATTTTTACACGCACCTGCGTGTAGTTTTGCGTTACGCGCGTGTAAATTGCGCGCAATATGGCGTCTATACGCGCAGGTTACGCGCGTGTAATGCTGCAATACTTTTGGCCTGTACTGTATATTCATTTTCTTTTTTCACATTCTGATGAGACAATGTAATCTAAGGGTGGAAAGTCGGTGAGTGATGAACCCTGACTTGTCTGCAAGTCTGCAGGTGTAAAAACTATTGGCTTAATCGCCCTGGGTTTTTAAACCTGATATTAAAGCACAGAACACTTTTTTATTCATTCAGTTTTAAACAGTACAAGTGATGAATAGTTAACACTAAGTTAAGCATTACTTTTTATTGGGAAGAGCCATTTCAAAAAAGAAATAATTTATATAATGGATTTATTTGATCCAAGTTTATGATAAAATAGGATTTTTGTTAAAGCAGAGATCAATGAAAGTCTACTTTATTATGTCATTTCACAATTGTTGGGTACACATAGAGATGTTGATATTATGTACCAATTTTGTGTTTTGTGTGTGGATAAATTTACTAACTATTGAAAGAAGCATTTTACTTTTTAATATGAGTGATGTTTTCTCATTAAACGGGTAAAGCAGGATGAAATTCTTGTGAGTTGTTTTAACACCGTATATTGAGAACGTTTAAGGTGGTTTGATACAGTTTTCTGGAGACCATACCAACATTTTTCAATCGGCTTTTAAGCGGTCTTTTCCAATTCAGATCAACGTGAAATTTTCACCACTAACTGGTTTTGAATTGAAGTTTGGCAAGATATATTTTCTGGTAAAATCGATATTACCATGACGACGATAAACAAGAAACTTAGAAATCAGTAAAAGTGAAATTTAGCGCGTTTAAGATTTCGCATTGAAAATCCCACATAGGCATCTTAAAATATGGTATATGGCATATATATTTTGCAAAAATAAAAACATTCCGTATGTTTGAATTAAAATAAATCGCAATAACATTTCAAACCTTATACTATTTGTGTACTGTTATTGCTCCCGCAGGGTTTTTGACCCAGAGGCCAAAAACCCGAGGAGGCAGCATTGGAGTCCCCGCGTAAAATTGTACTTACAGAAATAGTGAGAAGTATATGGATATTACCAGAAAAAAATCTCGATTTGCCTAAAATGAGCCCGCACCAAGTATCAGGAAATGATGACGTTAAAGGAGTTTTGCCCGCGCATAGTATCGGGTAATGATGACGTACACCGCAGTTTTGCCTGCAACTGATGTTGGGAAATAACACATACAGCATGAAACAAGTTTTACTAACAAGAAAAGTTCTATTAAAGGTAAGTAAATGGTTATCCATCTTCTTTTATAACGAAATTTACTTGAAAGACTTGAAAGTGTTCCAAGTTTGTAAGACAAATGAATCCAGGTCAACTGGCAATTTAAAGCTCAGTTCTAAGTTGTTTTAGTCTTGTATTTCATATTGTTGATTACTCTCTTGTATCTTTATTTAAGGGTTTAATTTCGATTGAAGCAGTGAACGTGGTGAAGTGGTCAAATCGGGAGATCGATCAAGTGAAGAAAGGTGATAGAATCTGGGTGTTTCTTGGTGTTGCGGAAGCCATTGTTAGTTAGCTTTTGTGTTGTGGTGTGGGTATTGTTTAGTGTATAAAGAAACTACTGATAATCTTGATCTGAAAGGTTCCGGATTGAAAGACTCAATGCAGATGCTCGCAGTGGTTTCTCTCTCGTTCGGCGTAGCTCGGCGTAGGAGAATTCACTGCTCGCAGGGTACATTACTACGAAACCTCCTGATTGAAACGAAAGGTGAGATAAGCTTAATCTTGTGGCATTTAGCCTGCAACTACATCCCCTTATATTAAACATAGTCTGCGCAGAACACTTCAGTTCAAGTGGTTATTTTAATTGCTTAGGATCATTTGCCCATATCTTATGGTACCTAAATCTAAGAACTTATATCAGTTTTAGATCGAGTCACTAGCGATCACGCTCAGATCATCGAATCGAATAGGTGTGAATATTTCAACATGTATCGCATAGCTAGAGGCCATTTCCTGTTTTTGTGAGACCTGGAATTTATGCATGTGCCGTTGACTGTTTCTTGGAGGTGTCGAAATATTTGTTTCTTCCATTTTTGTCCAAACTATCCACGAGAAGTGAATTTACAGAGTTGCTTTTCAAATCCCTGTCAGATTATTCACAGTTCAGTGAGAAAAGTAACATTTTGCCAGGGATTCGAGAGCCTGTTTGGTTGTGCCTTAGAGAACGTTGCAGTTCATTTGAAGCAGGAGATTGTAATGCCACTTTAGTCAAATCTTTGAAGAAAAAACTTTCGGCAATTTAAATTCAGATGAGATGAGTATTTTTGCAACTCAGATTTTTTTTCAGTTTATGAGTTAAACAGTGACAGCTGTAATATTGATGATATTGCAACGCCAGTCAGTGATAGCACATAACCCTTTGAAAAATCCCAAAGTTTTAGTGGCAATGCCTCGACTGATCGATCCCAATGTTGTAGTTTCAGTTGTCACAAAATGGTGAGCTGATTACCAAACTGAAAGATCATGAAGAGGACACAGCTAGCTAGAGGGACAAGATGCTACTTCAGCTTTGCCTGAATGAACACCAGGCAATGAACAAACTGAAAAAGATCATGAGTCAAGATTATATTTTTTGAAACATAACATTCTCCAGGTTATTTTTAAGTCGTTCAGCAGAAATATGTAGCCAACCCATAATTCAATTAAAGAAAATTTCCAGTTATTAATTTTCAAATACAGTAAACTCAATAAGTAAAAAAGGCCAATATACTATACTGAATAGGTTACTATTGTAGGAAGTGGTCTGGTGATAACAGTGAATTAAACTGATTTATTCTGAATTTACCTTAACACTGGTCTGTTCACTGCCTTTACCATACATGTATATCGTGTTCACACCTGGAAGGGCACGCATCAATACAGTAGAAGCCTCGTTCCGATGTTTACAAAAACAAAAGTGCGCAAAGCGAAATAGTCCGTTCTGGGCCTTTTAGTTGCCATTTCTGAGTTGCTTTTTCCATTTTTTCAAAGTGAGGCTTGGTGCAAAACATTTCATATGAAAATGAGTGTTATTTGCATGTGAATAAGAATATCCAGCCTTGCTTAAAAAAGGTGGCTGAAGAGAACTCGGAAATGGCCAATTGTAATAGTAATGGTGAACACCACAAGCGCTAACCCTGCTAAATACCATTAGCAGAAATTAATTATTAAAAAATAAATAGTTTATCAAAAACGAAGTCACAAAACTCCAACATCCCAGTAAGTGCTACCAAGTTTAACAGAGTTCTTAACAGTGGGGGCAGCTGTAGTGTTAACTATTCCTAGTTAAATTGATCGAGAGATTAACACTGGTTTTGTGAAATTACTTATAATAATGATAATGTCAAAACGTAGCATGATGTTATGTTTGTAAACCTTGAAAGTTTTGTTTACTTTCTCTTTTGCGATCTTGAGAACTACCTTTTTTCCAAACATCGCATCATGTGCAATTTTTGTGTAATTTTCGATTTTAATGCCTTTTGCAAAAATCTGAGAAACGGCTTGATGGATTTTTTTAAAACATTCACTGTGCATGCTTACCGATGTGCCAAATATTATCTGAAAGTTTCATTGGCATTGATTCACTGGAACAAGATGAAGACGACGTACGAACCGGCCGAAAAAATGGCGTTACAAATTTACTTTTTTAAGTTATTCTCAGTAATGATTTCAAATCAATGCGCACTATATTCTTCCGTTGATCTGACTTGGTGAAGGCCGCTTAAAAGCCGATTGAAAAATGTTGGTATGGTCTCCAGAAAACTGTATCGAACCACCTTAAAAAGGAGTCAGTGTGGATTCAATTGGCTTGAGCGCGTTTACTCTGTATGTCGAGTAAATTTTACTCGTGTGAGTTATCTTACTCACGCATGAGTAATTTCTACTCACAGTTTTAAGTATGTTTTACTCAACACTCGTGCTTTTACTCAGTATGTCGAGTTAATTTTACTCATGCGCGAGTTATTTAATCACGCGTGAGTAATTTCTACTCACATTGTTGGGTATGTTTTACTCAATACTGATGCTACAGTTTACTCAATTTTTGGCGTAATGTGGATTCAACGTTTTACTGAATATTTTGGGTTGTTTTTACTCTTCTTTTTTTGCAGACGAGAATGCGTTCGCGAACCAATTCAAAATAAGGCTCCAGGAATTAGCTAACCCGTGAGCCACCGCGCTCTATGAAAACGACTTTTCTTGAGTACGGTACAGTTGATTTTACGGGAGCAAAACGTACCGATACAACTCGAATCAATTCAATTCCATAGCACTTGCTACCATCCCCAGTGTAAATAGCTTTTTTGCTGCATTTAATCTTTTAAAGTCTCTCGCAAATCGACTTTCGTTGAGTCAATTTATTGCCTTGCAACGTCACATAGTAGTGACATAAGTGCAAGCCGAATCGTCAACATTTGCTACCCTCCCTAGTGTTCATAGCCTTCTTGCCTCATTTTTTTTTCTTAGTCTCTCACAAAAACACTTCCAGTGAGTCGATTCGTTTTTACGCAAGACGAATCGTGCGATTCAAGTCGAATCGTCAACATTTGCTACCCTCCCTAGTGTTCATAGACTTCTTGTATTTTTTTTCTAAGTCTCTCGCAAATCGACTTCCGGTGAGTCGATTCGACTTTACGCAAGACGAATCGCGCGATTCGAGTCGAATCGTCAACATTTGCTACCATCCTTAGTGTTCATGGCCTTCTTGCCGTATTTTTTCTAAGTCTCTCGCAAATCGACTTCCGGTGAGTCGATTCGACTTTACGCAAGACGAATCGCGCGATTCGAGTCGAATCGTCAACATTTGCTACTCTCCTTAGTGTTCATAGCCTTCTTGCCGTATTTTTTTCTAAGTCTCTCGCAAATCGACTTCCGGTGGGTCGATTCGACTTTACGCTAGACGAATAGCGCGATTCGAGTCGAATCGTCAACATTTGCTACCCTCCTTAGTGTTCATAGCCTTCTTGTATTTTTTATTAAGTCTCTCGCAAATCGACTTCCGGTGAGTCGATTCGACTTTACGCAAGACGAATCGCGCGATTCGAGTCGAATCGTCAACATTTGCTACCCTCCTTAGTGTTCATAGCCTTCTTGACGTATTTTTTTTCTAAGTCTCTCGCAAATCGACTCCCCATCCCGGTAATCGATTCGTCAACAAACCTAGACGAATCGACTCAGTTCGGGTGTATTGGACAACCCGCGCCAGAGTTTTATCCAGTTGGTCTAAAAGCCTTGGCTAGATAAATAAACCTGTTCAACCGAATAGAAATAAAAATCGCGACATTCGCGAAGAATATTTTTTATCGGAAGTCACGGTTGAATTGTTGGCCCGTAACTCTATAATTATCAGGGTCCAGAGGAGCTCTATTTGATCGTACAAGACGCTATTTTCTTCGAACCGTCGCCGTCTTGAAAGGTTAACTGATTGCGTTACACAAAATATGTACCGCGGGCCAAATTACTAAGGGCGCAACAAGGCACGAAGTGCCGAGAGAAATTATACTTGTAGAAGTGGCAATGACCGGATGTGCGGTAATCCGTTACTAATTCAAAACATCAGCGGTGGAGGGAAAATAAAAAACATGGAAAATTCTTCTTTGAAAAGGTCTGCTCCTGCAAGAAAATCCGACTTAGAAGAAAAAAAAATTATCTAGCAGGACAAAACATGCTTACGTTTCGAAATGGTAGAAAGATTATTGAAAATTTAACGCGTGTTTAATTTCTTTTGGTGTTCAAACGGAAGCAGTTGCCAGACTGTCGAAATTGCCAGCAGAGTTTTAGTACAAACAGCGAGCTAAAATTACAACCTTGACTGAGACAAACTTCAACTCTCTACAAGTTGAATAGCTTATTAAGCTACAGCTCTCTCTGCTATAAAGCTTAGATCCTGACAATTAAAATCCTGCAAAGACAAAACTAAAATAGCTGGGCCCAGCGTGACATTACGAATAGCAGGAAAGACATTCACGCCAACAGATCATTTCAGATCCTGTCATGTCCGGTATTTCAGAGAGAAAAGTACACTAAATTTAAACGGCTTTTTTACATAAAAATCTACATGCTAATATTAGTGGCGAAAACAACACACCAACCGCCAGGCAAAAAAGGACGCCAAAATAAGGTCGAAATCTACAAGCGCAACGCCATGGGAAACCACAACCGACCTCTAGCCCGTTGCTCGCGGCTTTTGAAAGGTTTTAAAACCCAGTCCACACTAAAATCCTTCTTAACAAACGGCTAAATGTAGAATACCCATTTTACACTAGAGCAGTAGAATTTGCAAAGAATTTCAGCAGACTTCTTAAGATTTACATCTTAAAATCCAGCGGATTGGCGGATGCGATAACATCTGAAAAAACTTCCGATCATGCGTACAATAACCTGATGGCGTCATTTCCGTCACCAGCTGTTGCGGTGCACATTGAACAAAAGCGATGCTTTCAAGCCGTAAATTTCGGTCGCCGCAAATGTAGGTTTACCTACTTTTTTCGATGAATTTCTTCAATATTTCATTAGAATATAGAAATTACAGATCACATAGTAGGTATTTAGTTATGATTCACTTCCTCTTTACTTTCATTTCCCGCGCCATTTTTCTGACCTTGTCTGTTAATCGCTGTTTTGTTTTCATTTCTTCTTCCTTGTCCTCTCTTCCTGACAGTAGTTCGAGTTCCAGTGACCTTAAACAAAAACGTTGTCAACCCAGTCTTTAGCTGCCCTGTGTTTAATCTCAACTTAAAACTTATATTTTTATAAGTATTAAATAATCTCATCTTTATGTCCACATGTAGCTTAAACAAATTCTACAGACTTCATGAGTATAAGATGATCCTCGCAGTGATTAAGCAATTTAAGCAGTAAATTGATTACACAGTGCGAGGACCATTTAATTTATTTCACTAATTTTAATGTAAAACATTTTCATCAGTGAGATAACGAGGGGTCTTCAGTTATGTTATATGCCTTATTGTTTCCTACTAACGAACTCTCGCTACTTCCCTTGTTTACCCTAATTTCTTTTGCATGTATGTTTGTTGGCTTTTGTGCATGGCAAAAAGTGTAATTACCTTTTGCCTCCTTTCAATTATATATATAAATTTGTGTTTCGACTTTTCCGTAGTAGAGTGCTCAATACATAAAGTAGAGCGTGATAAATATTTAAAACAGGACAAAGACTACACTTGTATCCCTACAAGCCTGTTTCGTGATTGCTCACTCATCAGGAGATTTTATTAAAGAATAAACATAACCATCGCTTATATACAAAATTTGAATGCTCGGATGTTTAGTTGTTACATAGCAACGCTTTGTTACGGTGACGGCAAGAAGGTACAAGTTCGTTACGTTTATTGAGTGATGAAAGGTCAGGGCGGCAAATGATTAAGAATTTTTCCTTAAGACAGAGATTACATCTTTTGCTTGAGCTGCTATATGAGGAGCTGTTAGAAATTACACGCCATGAGATAGAATGTTCGATGTTGTTGTCTTTAAGTGACCAGATGTGCTTGCTAAGTTCGGTGGAGTTTCTGTTTTTTGCGTGACGAAATGATGAAGTGTGGTTTCTATATCTTGTCTTGAAGTCGTTTTCCGTAAGTCCGATGTATGATTGGGAAGTGTTGTTGTCGGTTCGCGTGACGTTAGCTTGATAGATGACAGATGATTGAAGGCAGTTTCCGTTTAGGGGGCATAAGCTCTTTTGACGGCAGTTGCATGATTTGGTGTGAGTAGTGTTATTTGCGGTATTATCAGTGACTTTGGATGAATTTAGAACACGTTTGTTGTGATTGTCAATAATTTGTTTGGTGTTATTCATGCAGCTGTAACTGATCTTGACGGTGTTTCGATTGAAGATTTTTCTGAGATCGTTATCTTTAGGAAAGTGTTTGTCTACTAAAGCAAGGAATCTGAGACCGATGTTTGTGCTGACGTTTTTGCTGAACGGGGGGTTATACCAACCTGAACGGGCTGCGAATAACGATTGAAGCCAACAAACAGATCGTTAACTTCTTAGATGTCACCTTCAACCTAAACAACAGCACCTTTCAACCCTTCACAAAACCTAATACCGCACTTCTTTACTTCTTCTACACTACGAACCGATCACGACCAATAATCGCAGAAACAGACAACGTAACAACATCCTTTGGTGTGTACTACTGTGGGATTTAGAATTTCAGAGTTGATGATTGTGAAATGAATAGCTTTACTCCTTCGCATTTTTATTCTTTTGCAATGTCATGCAATATATCAAAAGAGAGGAACAGTGTTTCATCAGATATCCAAACACCACAAAGTGGGTTGAAAAATGAGGCGCTGCCTATTTTTTTTTAACCCACTTCAATATGTTTGGATATGTTGTAGGTTAAAATTATTTTAGGTTAAAATTATTTCAAACTAGGTTAATTTTTATTTTTCTTTGTCTGAGATTATGTTAACACATTCGCTCCCACACCGGCCAAAACTGGCTGTACAAGACTCCACTGCTTTAAAAAAATGCAACTTTCTCAATCGCGTAAACATTGCCTTAACCAGCAGTTGTGAGCATTGATTAGAAAGTTCCTCAAACTAAGATGCCCAATAAATTAAAAAAAGTTAGCGATTTTTGCAGAAAAAACAACAAAAATCACGTTTTTGCCTTTAGCTTTTTTTATTCAAATCATCGTGGTTTGCCAAATGTCAACATTCACAGCAAAATTCAGTCCTAGTCCTAGCTTAGCAGTGAATTTTTTTGCTCTTATTCGTTGCTCTGGCCGAGCTACAGCCTCTCGTTCTAGTGTATACTGACCTTGCCTCGATTTTCAACATCACCACCGCACTGCATGCTGGGAAATAACAAGATATTTTTTGACAGCATTCCTTCCGTCCTCCACACATTTCATAAATATATACTAAGTCCACAGCCACTCCGACCTACCGCCGAAATTTTGCGCTTGTTGTGTTCTCCTGTGGTCGCAACTTCCAAAATATGCCGCGGTAGGTCGAGAAATTCATCCAGAGTCCAGTCCCAAAGCTACTTCGTTTCCTGGCGGCCATTTTTCCAGTTCAACGAGCTACGAGCCAAATTTGTAAAACGAAGTACAATACCTAACTCGCTTCGTCGAGAAAGTGGGCTCTGAACTACTTCAAGCTTAATGATTCTCATCAGGCAGCTACTAAAGATGAAAAATGGCTGTGGACTTACCTAAAATCGTAGAAACACCATATTGAAGACTTTATTGGAATTCAACAAAGCAAAATCACAACGTCAGAATGACGTTTCCAGTAAACTCAAGCCTTCAATGTTTTAGAACAGCAGCACTTTCAGTGGTAACTTCAAATATGGAGTCATGAAAGCCCATTTTCATTTTAACTACTGCTTAGACCAAATGAAAAATATTTCCAATATTCCTAAACAGAAACTACAGGAACCAACAAATGGTTGGTGACTCGTGAGGAGTCAGAGCTATATTTCAGCCACTTTAGATTACACAACGTATTGAAAAAGAAACTGACTGTCCTAGGTAATGAATAAGCAACTATAACGCATTACAACTTAAATCCAAGTATTACAAGATACCGCTCCGATAAAGAGCTACAGTAATTAGCAAACCGTATGGTTGTACAGCCACTACATAATATTACCTACATAGACGGTTACACCATTCGATAATACTAAATTCTGAAAGTACTGATTATGAAAATAATATTACCAGGAAACAGTGTTAAGGGACTTGGAACTTTTCGAAACTGATAACCTTGCATTTAAATCATCTTGTATATACAGATCTTTTGCGTAATCCGATTTCCACCTGCCATGAAGTTTTAACAATCTTTCGGATATGGATCCGCTAGCTGCAGTAGCAGCGGCGGTAGCTCCACCAGATCTAAGACTATGGAGCCCATATAACGTAGGGTCGAGACCTAACTCTTTTAAGGCATCCATAAATAACTCTCTACATCTAGTATACGAAATGCCCTTTTTCCCCAGAGAGTAGCTATTGGTCCCTCGATGGAAGACCAGCTGTCTGAATATAAGATCAGAGGAGTTAGTGGTAAAACCAGCAAGGGACAAATATCTGCGAAGCATACTAGCTGGACATGCAACACTGTCGGTTTTTGCAATAATGGCGATGTTACCTTCCCTGTAAACATCCGTTTTGCTGTTGGGTATAAGTATACAAACGTGATCTTCCTGAAACACAATGTGAGAGGCCCTAATATTCGCTATCTCGTTAAACCTGAAGAAACCCGCGAAACCTATTAAAACAATGGTCGCAATTCGTAAATCTTTAAGGGTAGCATGCGTTTTCCCATATACTTCAACTATTTGTTTCACTATATCGCAAGAAAGAGGCAACTTCTTATTCCTCCTTGATGTAACCCTACGTTTAGCAGCCTCGACTACGTTTTTACACAACCCTGATTTCAGGGGGTTACTGTTGTTAATGTCCGCCAAGTCGTGTAACCAGCAAATTGCTGCCTTAACAACACTGATTGTGCTACCAGACTTACCACTCCGGGCAAGCTGGGACAAATAAACCGCTACAACTGAAGAGTCTAAAGGCAACGAGAATGTAATGCCAAAGTTATTACACCAATTAATCAGCTTCCTGCATTCAGGAAGGTATTTACTAATGGTTGAATGACACCTAGACTTAAACTGATCCAAAATAAGCTGTAACTTAAATTGTGTCAAAGCCCTTGGTAAATTCTTCCAACAAGGCTGCCCCATGATTATCTAAGAAAAACAAACAAAACAAAACAAAAAAAAACAGCATTACTCAACGTTTAGATAATAACTACTCAACTCCTCGATCGACCGAGGCTACGCCCGCTTGAGGCATAATCACTTAATGGTACTGTAAATATTAATCTTCCATTTCCAGCCAACAACTGAAACTCGTACGATTCAACCAAGCGACTGTCGAGCAAACGATCTCTCAAACGCTTATCAGGAAGCACTCAAGTTCATCTTCAAAAATAACACATGGCATGGAGTGCTGGGAGCACCAATGAATCAAGGCCTCCTTTATCAGCATAACTCTAGACTCTTCAATAGCATCATAATAAACACTGCCAAAAGGCAGCGGATTTCCACAATGGAACAACAAGGGTGCCCTTGGCTCCCTGACTGCTCATATAATCCAACGCTCTTGGAATCAGATAGACTGGCGGAACGAGCCAGCAATTTTCATCACTCCAATTCTGCATGAATGCATCTATGCCATAGGAACCCGGATTCCAGAATCTAGAGAAAAACCTCGGGATTTTCTTATTGTAGAAATTAGCAAAACAGTCGACCGTGTGAGGACCCCAGAGGGAATTAAAAGCTTCAAAGACGACTGGCTGTACCTGCCAATCGTCAATATCAATCAATTTGCTAACGAAATCCGCCCTCACATTCTCCCCCCTCGGAACCCATTCAATTTCTAACTGGATATTATGTTCATTGCAAATCTTAAAAATGTTTAGGGCGATGATATGAAGGTCAAGCTTCATACTACCAACTGTTACTATATTAGCGGCAGCCCGATTATCGGTACACCATTTAACGTGAGACGAAGTTACTACTGGTAGAAATGATAACAGTGCAAATTCAATAGCTGTCAGCTCTCTCCAAGTGGAGCTCCTTGCTTTTTCATCCATGGTCCACATTTTGTGGCAAACATGCTCCCCTTCATTAATATAGATGACCGCACCACAAGCATTTTGACTCGCATCGGAGTAAGTGATTTTTTGTGGCTTCCTTGCAACGAAACAATCCCTAAAATTACGCGCATGAACATGACATTTCCAAAATATAATCTCCTCTATAGAATATTGGTCTAAAGCCACAGGAGTATCCCACTCCTCAGCAATAGCAACTGCCATTTGACAATGCCTGGTGGTAATTCTGGGTAATGTCCCTGTAACCGGACTCGTCGACATAACCTTCCCGACAAAGGAAGCTAATTGCCTAGGGGAAACTAAAAACTTTTGACATTCCAACTGAGCAGCTGTATCTTCGATACTCTGAGCCCTAGCATGGGTAACACTGATAGTGCCGTTCGCACTGTTCCGCACGACACCGACCCAAGTAATACACTGAGTGGGTTCCCAAACTGACTTCGCATGGTTTGTTATAAAACCCGCTTTAGTAATATCAGAATAAATATTCGCGGCCATAGTTTTAGCATCGTCATAACCATTGGCGATGGCCCAACCATCATCTAAGAACACAGCTATATTAATGCTATAAACCCTCCACCATTTTACCAGGGGACGTAACACTTTCGTAAATATATATGGGGCAGTGGACAGCCCAAACGGTAAAACGGTAAAAACAAAAAATTTCGTTATCCCTTGGAACACCCACGAGAAACCCAAATATAACTGATGGGGATGAAAAATATCCACATGATGGTAACCACTCTTGAGATCGAAGGAAATCATAAAACCATTCTTGCGAAACATCGTCAAGGCAACCTTCCAATCCTCGTATTTAAATTTATACCTAATCAGAAAGTAATTGACATATCTTAAGTCTAGAATAAGTCTTTTCTTCCCATTGCTCTGAACTGAAACGGACAATGGATTGACGACCGTAGGCCTACAGGGAATTTCCTTAACCCGACCCGACTGAAGAAGCTCCTTGATCGAACTATACACGAAATCAGAGTGTCTCAAAGCTGAACTATTATTTGTGAGATAACAAGGGGGCGGAAGAGCCATAAAATTCAAACGATAGCCGTAGCTAATAACATTAATGATAAACGAAGAAGCACCTATTGCCTTCCAGAACGCTAAGTGTTTCTTTAAGTTTCCCTTGACGTTTGCATTTGTAGAACTGTCCTCTTCCAGTTCAAAATTCTCCCGTACCTGAATCACATCGTTGTATTTTTGGAACTCTTCAGGGACCTGATTAACTAGCACCCCTGTATCCTGGGCTAGAGGTTGAAGCTGAGGCTCCAGCTCCGGTATTTGCAAAGGCTCGACCGGCGGCAAAACCGCGCGGGAAGAAGCTTGCTCCACTCGCCGCTCTGCAATCCCTTGACCAATATCCAAGCCTTCCACACTTGAAACATTCACCAGTGTTTGGACAGCCTGTGAATTATAATTCAAGAGCTAATCACAAAAATGAATCAGAGTAAAAGAGGGTCGGGCGGGAGGGAAAAACCAAGTCAAGCTTGGACTGAAAAATCAGCTCTGAAAAAACGCGAGAAGTGAATAACTGACCTCGTGTACACTATATACACAGCAGCGGTTACGCAACTATTCACACTAGATGAATAGGACCTAATTGACATAACAAACTTGCGAGATTGACGCAAGGAAAACAACAGTGGTAATGAATAAGTGACGGATAATTCAAACGCCGCACGGACGTTTCTGGCTACGAGCCTATGGAAAATACATTTTCATTTTAACTACTGCGTAGACCAAATGAAAAATATTTCCAATATTCCTAAACAGAAACTACAGGAACCAACAAATGGTTGGTGACTCGTGAGGAGTCACCACGAGAAATTACAAAGCACAAATAAAGGGCAAACTCAAGTGAAGTATGTCATACAAATACCACGAAAAAGCTGATCATCACGGTTCTGATTCCCCACGTATGCGGTCCTAGGCTGCTTGTTGCTATTTGCAACCCGACGTTCCTTCTCCCTCTGCTTTCTCTTCCAGTTCGCCGAGGCCCTTGCATTTCGAATTTTCTTTTCATCGTCTTCGTCAGAGGCGATGTCGTCAGACTCGTATTCGTTGACGGCGTCCCACCCCGCTTCACTTGAATCGGCAATACGGATAAGCTTTTGTCGTTTATGGATCAACCGACTTGCTTGATCCAGCAGATCGGCAACTTTGTACTGCTCTTTCGATGCGAAATCCTCTCTAGCCTTCTCTACGATATCCGCGAGCTCAGCGTTGAATTGGAATTGTTTTTGATTTCCTTTGGACTTGAACCTTTCGGCTCGTAGCTCAGATTTCTGTTTCGTTGAAATCTCCTCGCCCTTCTGTTCGAGGCGGTCTTCCAAGTAAGACTTAAAAAGCGAAAAAACCTGGTTAACGTCCTCACTAACGGGCGGTTTCTGTCCGGGTATCTCGACAGCGCCTACCGAAGTTGCGGACTCTTCCTTGCTCATCTCTTGGCTAAAGAACCAAAAACCAAGTCAAGTGTGGACTGAAAAATCAGCTCTGAAAAAACGCGAGAAGTGAATAACTGACCTCGTGTACACTATATATACAGCAGCGGTTACGCAACTATTCACACTAGATGAATAGGACCTAATTGACATAACAAACTTGCGAGATTGACGCAAGGAAAACAGCAGTGGTAATGAATAAGTGACGGATAATTCAAACGCCGCACGGACGTTTCTGGCTTCGAGCCTATGGAAAATACATGGTGTGTGTATTCAGAAAATCGCTCAAAAATGCAAAACCCTTGGTTGTGAAAGGGTTAATGAATCTGGGGCAAAGGAAAATAAAAATTAACCTAGTTGAATAATAAATTATTTTAACGTAAAAATAATTCTAACCTACAACAGATGCCTTTCGAGTGTTCGATATATAGCTTCCCAAACTGATTGTTAAATGCAGAGAAAACGAACTTCAAGGAATAAGTGTTGTTTTCCGCTGGCTGAGGAACGAATGAAGCGGAAAACGTTTTTCTCACACACATCTGGGGGCCTGGGTGCTAGTTGTGTGCAGGGGGTCTAGGTCACATGACGTGTTGTAGGTTTCAGTTTTCTTGTTGCCGTTTATCGTGCCTGACCTTTCTGTGTTTTTTCTGCGTTTTTTCCCGTGTTTTTCTCGGCTGATTTTCGTTTGTTTACCATGGGAAGGGAGAGAACTACTCGATCGCGTGCTCTTCGGCGTTTGGAGCCGTATAACCAAAGCCCAAGCGGGTCAGGTTCGAGCAGACTTTCGAAAGATCGCGGAGATGAGCGTACCAGTCGCAGAAGTTCTTCAGGTCGAAGGGAAGCTCGTGGCTCCCGTTCGCGGTCACGGTCGCCCTCTCGATCTCAGCAGCCACCGGAGTGGGCAAAGCGGCTACTCGAGCAGCAGCAATCCAACGCTGACGAGTTAAAGCGACTTCAAAACGAGCTGGCAAATGCGAAGGGGCCGAAGGCTGCTAACAAACAACGAGCATCTGAGCCGGAGTTCCGTTTTGCGGGAAACAAAAAACAGTATGAGTTGAACAGGGACGTCGCTGAAAAAATCGACGAGGCACTTGAGGCGACTGAGGCGGATGAGCGAGCGGAGAAACTTAAAGAAGGTAGGGACATGCTGTTGGAGCGCAATAAACATATTTTATTGGCGGAAAAATACGGGTGGGATACCGTGGCGTGTTATACGGCGGAGCCTCTTGCCACGGATTCCGACGACGAAAAAAGGATCCGGAAGGCCATAAAGGAGAGTAAACAGCTTAGAGAAGAAAAGAAGCGTTCTGTAAACTCGACCAAACCCAAGCCTAAAGGGGGTGTTCCCCGTCAGGCTCCTGAGAGGAGAGTGTTTGTTGAGCGTTCGGTTGCCACTCCTCCCGCGGCGGGAAAATTACCCTCGCGCGATGGGCGCTCTACTTGTTTTCGCTGCTTTCGACCAGGCCATTTTGCCAGGGACTGTCGTGCAGCAGTCACCTCCAGCAGGCCAGAGGGAGCTGGACAAGCTTTCTCCCAACAATCTGCCCAGTGACGGGTATGTAGATGTTTTTGATTTTGTTCAAGGTGTTCCTGTCGAGGAGCGCGAATCTGTGATTGCTCATTGGGGTTTTGTTGATTCTTTTGATCAAAGTTCGATTACGAGGGTTAAGGGGAGATTACGTGAAAACATTGCTTTCTGGCAGAGTATTGGGGCTAGCCAATGGTTGTTACAAGTGTTACGCCAGGGTTATTGTTTACCGTTTATTGATTTGCCTGCGACTAGGTTTTTTCGGAATCACAATTCGGCGTCATGCCATTCTGAATTTGTTGCATCTGAAATTTCAAAGTTGCTTTCATCTGGTGCCTTGTTAGAAGCCAGTTCTAGTGATCTGCGGGTTTGCAATCCATTGGGGGTTGCAGTGAACAGTTCAGGCAAACCAAGGCTTATTCTGGATTTACGTTATGTAAATCAGCACCTACGATCCTGCAAGTTTAAATATGAAGATATCAGAACTGCCGCTGATCTGTTTCAAAAGGGCGATTGGTTTTTTAAGTTCGATTACTCCAGTGGATACCACCATTTGGAAATTTTTCCAGAACATACTCCATTTCTTGGATGCTCTTGGGTGATTGATGGGCAGCAAAAATTTTACAAGTTTACTGTTCTTCCCTTTGGTCTTGCTACGGGTCCTTACATTTTCACCAAAGTCCAGCGAGCCTTGACTAAGCACTGGAGGAGCCAAGGCATACGGATATTTACTTATCTGGATGATGGAGCCGGTGCTGACAGCAGCTTTTCCGAGGCCCAGAAGGTATCTGACATAGTTCGGCGTGACGTGCTTCGCAGTGGATTTGTGGCGAATGACGCTAAGAGCATATGGACGCCTGTGCAGGCAGGAGAATTGTTAGGCTTTATCCTTGATCTTAGCACTGGGACATTTCAGGTTCCTCCAAAGAGAGTTGAAGCTTTCCGTCTAGTCCTGAACTGCATCGTCTCCAGGAGGTTTGTGGGGACTGCGCGTCAGTTGGCCCGGTTCACGGGGCTTTTATCCTCTATGAGCTTAGCTCTTGGCCCAGTTGTTCGACTTTGGACTCGTGGTTTGTACCGGGATATTTTGAGTTCCACTACTTGGGACAGACCCCTTCAACTGTCTGAGGATGCAGTGGGCGAGGTCCTGTTTTGGCGGGAGAACTTTGACAAAACTGGTTATCCTATCTGGTCTGTACGCCCTAAACCAGAAGTGTTTACATATTCTGATGCTAGCGACTCTGGCTGGGGAGGGTTTTCTGCTCAGATTGGCAGCCAGGTAGCTGTTGGATGTTGGAGTGCCGAGGAGGCTAGTAGGAGTTCTACATTTCGGGAGCTCAGGGCTACAAGGCGGGTCCTTGAATCCCTCGCGCCTCAGCTGAAAGGAGCTGAAGTCTTGCATAGGACTGACAATAAGAATACAGAGATTATTCTCTCTGTTGGGAGCCGCAAGGCGGATCTGCACAACGAGGCTGTGCTTATTTATAAACTGTGTCGCATCTTCGACATTCGCCTATCTGTGGAGTGGATTAGCCGTGACTTCAACACTTTAGCTGATGAGCTGTCGAGAGTGGAGGATGCGAACGATTACATGCTTGATCCTTCCTGTTTTTCGAGATTGGATAAGCTGTGGGGCCCCCACACCGTGGATCGATTCGCCAGCGAGAAAACTGCTCAACTGGCCAGGTTTTGCAGCAGATTCCTCACCCCCGGCTGCGAGGCTGCTGATGCCTTCACTGTTTCATGGGCAGGTGCTAACAATTGGCTGTTTCCTCCCCCCTTTTTGGTGCCTCGTGTGTTGCGTCACATGTCTATGGGTGGGGAGGATGGTACGCTGTTAATCCCGGAGTGGCAGTCAGCACCATGGTGGCCTCTGTTGGTGACCCGACGCGGTACCTGAAAAAAAGTTGTCACTGATGCCCGACGGATTCAACCCTATCCTGGTGTCTTCATTGCGGGTTCTGCTGCCAGTAATATCTTCACCACAGGGACCCCATCATTCACATTGTTTGCATTGCGGTTGGAGTTTAGTACCACATTGGCACATTGTGTTAGGTCATAGTCACGTGTAAGTCATTTTCATGCCGTGTTGGCGTCTTTCTGCCTGTTATAGGCATCTGCTTCAGTGTTGGAAGGTGGTCACTCCTGTTATGGGCACCGGTCTTGTAATAATTGCCACAGCCTGTTTTGGGCATTGGATCATTGTGAATTGCATCAGCCTGTTATGGGCGTTTGATCGTCATGATTTGCATCAGCTCGTTATGGACGTTTGATCATTCTGATTTGCATCAGCCTGTTATGGGCTGGAGCTTTGCGATATGCAATGCAGCCTGTTATAGGCAGGCATCTGTTATGTTTTCCGTTGTTGGTTAATTTTGTGTTTTTATTGGGACAATCTTGTGTTTTTGACTACCACACACCTGTGCTTCATCCTGTCGTTTTGGCTGAGAGATCGACCTATTCTTGTTCATGGTCATTGTCATTATGTTGCAGCTGTCCATCCCCTGGTGCAAGAGATCACCTTCCCGCCTGAGTTCCAGACAGGCCGGTTCACAGATCCAGAGCTGAAGCAGCTGGCACAGGCCCTGCCAACCATCTTGGTCCAGGACAGAGCAGCCTCAACAGTTGCCACATACCTCAGAGCCTACAAGTCTTGGAAGACGTGGGCAATTCAGCACAGCTCTGCTTTTTTGCCCGCGGACCAGGTTAAGTTTGCCCTATACGTGGTGTCCATCATTTAACAGGCTCGATCTGTGTCCACTGTTAATTCTGCAGTCTATGGGGTCAATTACGTTCACAAGAAAAGTGGTTACCAAGAACCAGGCGATTATCCATTTGTGAGGCAGTTGACAGAAGCTGCTAAGCGTATCCTTTCCAGGCCTCCATCGCGTAAAAAGCCCCTTACTACTGTCCAGGTGCGGGTATTAGTTTCCCGCTTGGAGAAGGGCAGTGTTGCGGATCTCCAGTTGGCTGCTTTGGTATGTCTGGGGTTCTTTGGCTTCTTGCGCTGGGACGACCTCCACCAGTTGTCGTTGGACAGTTTACGTTTTGGCGAGTCACATGTGGCTATTTACCTGAAGAGGCGAAAGAATGACCAGTTCCGCGAGGGGTCATGGGTGTTTGTTGCTCGGAGTAACACTCCACCATGCCCAGTTGCTGTTTTGGAAAAGTTTTTGAATGTTGGCGGTCATACAGCAGGGTCTAAGTTATTTCGGCGGGTGCAGAACACCAAGCGTGGTGTCCGTCTGAGGGAACAACCTATGTCTTACACGCGTGCGAAAGAGCTGCTAAAAAGGGAACTGAAGCACGAGGGGTTAGATGCCAGTCAATTTGGCATTCATAGCCTTCGTTCTGGAGGAGCGTCTGCGGCTGCCGCCCTTGGGATTCCTGACCGATTGTTCCAGAGACATGGAGGATGGCGGAGTGAGAAGGCCCGTAACAATTATGTGGAGGAATCTTTGGATTCACTCCTTCTTGTTTCAAAGACAATGCTGAGCTAGTAACTAGCTCGCACAGTCAGCGGGAGGACAATGTTTTAAATGTGGACTTTAATTTTCTCTGGCACGGTTCTGCTGTGTGTTCACAGCTTAGTTTGTTATCAATGTCGTTAGAACAACTACAACAGCAAATGTTTTGGATTCATTTTTATTCCTTTTTTGCGTGTTTTACACTCTTTGCTTTTTACAGTTGCGTGTTTCGGCTTGGCATGGCTACCAGTTGTGTGTGAGAAGTGTTGTTTTCCGCTGGCTGAGGAACGAATGAAGCGGAAAACGTTTTTCTCACACACATCTGGGGGCCTGGGTGCTAGTTGTGTGCAGGGGGTCTAGGTCACATGACGTGTTGTAGGTTTCAGTTTTCTTGTTGCCGTTTATCGTGCCTGACCCCCCGCCCACCCACCCGGTGAAAGCTTGTAGTTTTTTACTTCTATTTCAGTGTTAACTGTTTTCTTTATTGTAAGGCCCTTGCGGGGTCAGATACTGCTTTCTAATTCATTTCCGCTCGCTAGCCATTTGTAACGTTTTGTTTGTGATAGTTGAATAAAGGTCAGGCTGCGTGTTTCGGCTTGGCATGGCTGCGTGTTTCGGCTTGGCATGGCTACCAGTTGTGTGTGAGAACATCTATGCAAATTAAGACAGGATATCAAAACCTTCACAGATTTCTAGGTGTTCTGGTCATGAATTATTAATAAATTTGAGAAGAGAGGAATGAAAGAAAGATCCATCATCTTTGATTTTGGGATAGTAAATCTATTTATACCATCTCAGGACCATCAAAAGATGTGCCATGAACTGAGGATTATGCAATACATATTATTATTATTACAAAAACAAAGGGGTGTTGTCCACCTTACAGGTAAAATATGGCCAGAACCAGCTAATAATGGATGCTTGTCTCGTGTCCACCTTTAACAGAGGGCTGTCCGCCTTAAGAGAGTTTACTGTAAACACAAATTCATCCTGAAGTAGCATTTTGTTATTCTTATTAGGTCCTGCAGAAATAGATGCAAGAGGACCAAAAGCACAGCTTGCCTATCAAAGGGCTCTAAGGGATGGAGCTGTGAATGTTTACCGTGGTCGATTGTTTCTTATTGGTCAGGATCGAGCTGGAAAAACAAGTTTGAAGAAATCTCTCATTGGTCTGCCATTTGATCCTAAAGAACAGAGCACTGAAGGAATTGAAGTAGATCCTTCAACATTTCAAGTGAATGTTGATAATGTTAAGAACTGGCAAGCCATTGATGAGAAGAAACAACGATTGTTGGGATGTTCTAAAGATGTAGCACAGATGGTGGTAGAAAGACAGCAAGTTCTAGACAACCTTTGGGATAGAGAAGAAAAAGATAGAGAAAGAGATGATAAACAGAACATTGATAATGATGCAGAAGAAAAGGAAGAAGAAGATTCCTTTATAAACCAGGTTTTTTTTGCCTCTTAAATATTTCTGATATTTACATGCATCACACATGTGTAGAACATGGCCTCAATGTATACTACACAACCAGGTTATGGTATATTTACATAGGATTATGTGACACCACAAACAATACGATTTGCTGGTTGAATGATTAATTATCATGCAAAACTATCGCACATGTATTTTAAATCATTGACCCCTATACTGCCCCAAACCACCTGTGAGAGGCTAGAGCTAGGCCACTGTCATTATGCAGGAGGAATAAATCTTCCAAAGCATTCCCGAATGAAAGTCATCCCGTGAATTAGGCCAAAGTTAATTATGCACTAGCTAGAAACCTTTAATTAGCATATTTCACTGTCAAAATTCAATGAAAATTTGGTGTTCCTACCAATAGAAAATATTGCCATTTCTTGCATGTCCAGAATTAAATGACTGAATTAATTAAACAACAACAACAACAACAACAACAACAACAAACAAACATTTATTAGACATAATATAAACTTACGGTGGCTCGACTGGATTTTTTGAGGGCGATACCCCATGTCATGTCTTTGATTCGAACGGACACGTTTCGGAATGGCGCATAAGTGCGCATGTTCAAAGTGTATTGGCCGCTGGCCAAAAATAATGATAAAGTTGAAAATGTGTTTAGACGAGTGTTAAATTAACATCGGAGTTGCCATAACAACGTAATGACGCCATGACGTTTTGTAGGCGTAGACCAAATTACATACAAACATGGTAACAACAGCAGCTGAATGCACACTAATCAAATCCTTTTTTCTCGCAATCGGCTTAAGCAATCTCCTTACTTTTTTATACACGATCTCGGATGGAATTTAAGATGAAGCTGCATTCCCAAAGCGCATCGTTGTCTTTAGATATCAGCCAATTATGTTGATAGTATGTCTTTCTTTGTATTTATTATCCTCAAAACTTCCTCCCCAAAAATTTCTAAAACGCTCTTATAGAATTTGTTCAATCTTTGCCATAATCGAGGCAGCTATGGGAGGTACAAGCTCCCTTAAGCGATTACCGGAAAAAACCTCCTGGTGCCGAGAAATACAACAGAAAGTAAAAAACGTCATGGCGCCATAACGTTGCTATGGCAACTCCGATGTTAATTAAACACTGGTATTAACAAATTTTCATCTTTATCTGATACAGCTGTTGTGACTGTTTTTCCGTAGCATTGTAAATGGCGTCGTAGTTGATGCTCAAACTTGGGGGTATCGCCCCCAAAAAATCCAGTCGAGAATTGCCCTGCAAATTAGCAAAAACGCTATTCGAGGCAGGGAAAAGTAATGTAATTGAAAATAATAAAGGTAAGACAATATAACAATACAGAGCTGATCTGTAGAGTTACAAATTAATTAACAGCAATTTCTTGTTTGGTACTCCATTGCAGGTTGCTGATTCTAAAATAGATACTGATAGTGTCAGTGAAAACACCTCAGCACAGCCTGAGTTAATGATTGATACTTCCTCACCTCCAGATGAGATCACAAACCATGCTATTCAGTGGATAAAGTATGTTAAAGGTGAAGGTGTTAAAGAAGAACCTGTTGTCAGTATGGAGGTGTGGGATTTTGCTGGACAACACCTGTACTATGCTTCTCATCCCATATTTTTTTCACCGAGAGCGATCTACATGCTGGTGTTCAACCTTAGCAAGTCATTAAATGCCACTGCCCTGCCCTGTGTGAGACAAGGAATTAGTGACTTTATTTTGGACAACCCAAATGGGGAAACAAATATGGAGAATTTGCTATCGTGGCTTTCCACCGTGCATAGCATTACACAAATGAGTAGAGAAACCAAAGACAATACACAAGAAAAGCTGCCTCATTTGTACCCCCCAGTATTTATTGTAGGCACCCATGCTGACAAACCATTTGAAGACATTTTAACTATGAAATCAGAGGTACAGGGAAGAATAGCTGGCAAAGAATATGAAGGGCATGTGGTCCGGCCTATCTTCAGCATTGACAACACTGCAAGATTACTTCGAAGTAAGATCAAAAAGGCTTTCAGGCAAACAGGTAAGTTCAGTTCTATGATAATAGTTCTTATTTCCTTGTACAAGCAACCAATATAAATAAAAACATTGGCTTTAATTTTGAGCAATTGAAGGGCTGTGTTTTTTTAGCTAAAATGACATCATGTTCTAAAATAATGGCTCAGGTTACAATTAGACCAAAATGTAATTACCCACATTCTTGAACAAGAAAATGTTTTGACCTGAAGAGTCTGCGTGTAACATATAGCATGCTTTGTATAAACAAAATAAAATTATATTAATTTTTGTCTTTTTTTGTGAAAATATACTCTGAAGATCTTTTGGTGTGATTGCTCTCTTACATGAACCTGTCATTTCTTTACCAAGAGCGAGTGCTTTCTTGGCTCAAAAGCACAATTTGTGAGTCTAAAGTTTCAAAACTTGACATGGGCTGTTTTTATGTCCCCAGCCCTTCAAATGATTAAAACATTTTATACAGTGCAGTTTGTGGCAATAAATGTGGAGAAAATCCCTTACCCTGATGTTACCTGTTATCTTAAGTACTGTTTCTAATAACTTCTTTTCATTGTCTGAGTACTTTAAACTCTTAGCAATAAAACTTGTTGTTGTTGTCGTTGTTACAAATTAATATACATGATAATATTCAATATTATTGAAAAGGTGAAAACATTGACAAAATTCAAGCACTGCAGGACAAAATCATGGAAGTGTTGAGACAGGAACCATACATGGGAGAGAAGATACCTGCGAGGTAAATTTAATAAGCTTCATTATAAAAGGACATTTCAAAATTATTAATGAGTACACATGTAGTTCATCAATGTCAAAAATTATGAAGACATAATGTGAAGCACAAAAAGTAAGCCGGAGAACACATCCACTTAAAGGTCTTTGGTTAAAACCCATGAGGTTCCTGCCTTTGTGGTACAATGTTTGTCTGTAGACAAAATTAAACACACCCTGATTTGGCTGGTGCAGTCTTGTGTGACTTCGTGTCTATCAAACTTGATCAGTGCCATTATAAACCACGTTTCACCCTTAGAAAACAGTCTTGAATGTTCAGAGGATATATTGTGTGTTAGGCATTTGATGCAGATTTTCTTATAGCTGCTTTGCAAGAGAAGCAAGAAACAACATGATCTTAAAGAATGTTTCGTCCATGTTTCGTTCCAGGGCTCCATTTAAACTAGCTCTGCTAAATTGGATGCCCCTGGATAAATAAACAAATAAATAAATAAATAAATAAATAAATAAAATAAATAAAGAAGGTCTTGATTTTAAGGCTAAAAAAGTTGGATGGACTTGTACACTGGCTTGACACAAACACCAGAAATGTTCTTGCAGATAAGCCGTACCCCTGATTCTGAGGGAAAAGGTTCGCCCTATGTATCTGCTGTTTGTACGGTACTCAAATAATAATTATACACACTACCAATCCTCTCACTTACCCACCCTCCCTCAGTCTCAAATTAGTGCACAACAAAGGGCTTCGGGAAAAAAGAAAATTAAAATTAAAATTAAAAAAAGTTCTCCGGGTGATAATTAGTAAATAATAGAACAATCAGATGGAGCGTGAAATATGGCACATTAAAAGGTTTTTACTTGAAGGTGAAGACAGTGAGTTTGCGGAGTACAGTACATGCATATGCAATAGTTATTTGCTGTACATTAAGTTTTCCAGACTAGTGTCACTTTTTTGTATCAACAAAATTCTTTGTCACTGTAAAGAACTATATGTACATGTATAGTGTTCCAATATTAATTAAAGTAAAAGTTAACAATTTTTTTTCCAGGCTGATTTCTTACCTTCCAAACATACATGTAGTTTTGAAAACAGAATAGTGCATTCCCTGTAGTAAGCTACATGTACCTATGATACATGTATTGTTCATGCTTATTTGATCAGTTTATGTCAAATTCACTGGTAGTTGGAAGTATTTACCATAATACTGATGTACACTGTATGTAGCATGACATTTTTGCGTGATCCTATTTTTGTGACTTTGCCCTTGCTCCATAAAAAGATCCTGCAGAACAAAATTCTTGCAAAATAATTCTCTGCAAAAATTTACTCACTTCTGTCATTAATAACTGACTGTGGTGATGGCGACACCCGGTTTAAAAGATATGTCACCATCCTTACTAAACAACCTTTTATTTATTTAGTGAACTTTGCCTAAAAGAATTTGTAAAATTCATTAATAATTCATAAGGGTACCAACAAATAGGTGCAACTCACGAGTGGTTGTATCTAATTTATATTCTATATACAACTCACTAGTGGTTGTATCTAATGTACATGTGAATGTGAATTTCACAAGTTGTTTACTACATTCGCGTCCGTGTTGTATCGGCGCTATACATTCACTCTCCTTCGGCTCGTGATTGTATAGGCCGATACAACACTCCCGCTCATGTAGTAAACATTACTTAAAACCCTTAATGGTTTGGATTGTGCACATACTTATGTGTAGTAGTGATGCACAATGCAATACTAGGGATACCTTAGGTAAAAATCAATGCACTTATAGGTGATGGAAGTTTTGTTTTTGTTAACTAGGTGGCTCAACTTTGAGAAGATCATTGATGCTTTGCTATCCAAGCAAATTTTTCATATGAATGTGAAGCAACTTCAAACCTATGCCAAGGATAAGTGCTTTATCACTGACAAGGAAGAGTTTATCACCATGTTGAATTTCTATCATGACCTGGGGATAATCATTAAGCACCGCAGCACAGTCATTCTGAAGGCCCAGTGGTTGATAGACTTGTTTAAGCAGTTGATCACCATTCCACATTTTAACAAAGCGGTAAGAAACACAATGTTGTTTTTTGATTATAAAAAAACGTTTTTTTCCTCTTTTCAGCTTTATACAGTCATATACATGCAAAGTCAAATCATCGCTAAAAGTCACCTTCCTGTAGATGCCTACTTTAAGTGCACTTTTTGAAAACGACTTACTTATTAGTCATGGCCGCTCATCCTTAGAGAACAAGGGCAGGTAATCAGGGCTGGAAGAGATGAAAATGACAAAATATGTGAGTGAAATTTCAAACACTTTTGCCTCACATATGCAGCCTCGATTGTCTGTCCCTGCAGGGTCTTCAAGGATTGGCACAGGTCTGTCCATTTATACTTCTTAAACCCCAAACCCTTTAATTCCTAAGCATGCGAAATATTGAAAAACAAATAGTTACTGTGCCATGTGCAAAAGTATTGCCAAAGAGGTTTCATTTGAATGGTCACACCATAGGATTTCATCAACCGACTCAAGTTAGAACAAATGGTACCATGTAAAAGTACTGCTGAAGAGGTTTCATTTGAATGGTCACACCATAGGATTTCATCAACAGACTGAAAAGTTAGAACAAATGGTACCATGCAAAAGTACTGCTAAAGAGGTTTCATTTGAATGGTCACACCATAGGATTTCATCCACAGACTCAAAAGTTAGAACAAATGGTACCATGCAAAAGTACTGCTAAAGAGGTTTCATTTGAATGGTCACATCATAGGATTTGGTCGACAGACTCAAAAGTTAGAACAAATGGTACCATGCAAAAGTATACTGCTGAAGAGGTTTCATTTGAATGGTCACACCATAGGATTTCGTCCACAGACTCGACAGTTAGAACAAATGGTACCATGCAAAAGTACTGCTGAAGAGGTTTCATTTGAATGGTCACACCATAGGATTTCATCAACAGACTCAAAAGTTAGAACAAATGGTACCATGCAAAAGTACTGCTGAACAGGTTTCATTTGAATGGTCACACCACAGTATTTCATCCACAGACTCAAAAGTAAGAACTACACTACATGTCTCCATAATTGACTCTGAGAGTGAAAGGGTTAAAACCCCATGATTGACATAACGATTCTCTTCACTGGACTACATCCTTGATGACTGACATACGGATTCTCTTCACTGGACTACATAATAGTCCATTTTACAGTTGTGTGCTTGGTGACCGTACCTCTGAGTGGAAGCGAGGCTGGAGGTGACCTTGCTTTGATACAAACCTTTCTGCCTTTCATATGTTAATAATGCTTTTCTCATGCTAACTAGCTAAATTTACATCTGAAAAGCTCCAAGGTCTGTATCAAAGCAATGTCACCTTCAGCCTCGCTTCCAGGACACTAAGAAGACAACTGTAAAATGGACTATTACTAGAAATACGTGTCTCAGTTGAAATGTAAACAAAGCGTTGATGGATTTATAGCAGACAGGGACAAATGTGCAAATTTTTAGTTCCTTCTTTCCTTTCCTTAAATCTATCGATGACTGTAAACTTTTCTTGGTAATTCCACGCGTAAGCCTTGCGCATATGTTTTGTCCATTCCAAATGCAAAAATATAAAGAGTAGCGAATACTCGACCACTAAAAAGGATGATGCTGTTTCGCATTTGAAGTCCTTTGATGGAACATTAAAATCGATAGACACACGTTAATTAACCTTTAACCTTGTTAATTACTTAATATGGGGTTGTGGCCCAATTTAATGCAAGCGCATTGTTATACTGAACCAGCGATCCCAACCCTGGAAATCAAATAATAATAATATCTTTTTTCTTTTTTCTTTTTATGGCTTATGGTTTTTGCAAAGTCAGTTCTAAAGGATTCTTTCCCATTGGAGACTCAAGTTACTATGTTCAAATATTTAACTTGCATTCAAGTAGTGCAAAATCCTTTAATATTCCTTTACAGAACTTTTTTCTTTCTATACACAAAATTTATATGAAGTACTATCCTTGAGCCATACTCATAACTTTGCACACCATGAATTCACGAGTTGACTAATAGCATTCTTTTTGATATGTACATGTATTCTCATGATGTGCATGTTTAATCATGTAGTGATAAATGTAATGAGAAATTAGGTGCTGATCTATTGTTTAAAAGGTTAGAATAACCCTTTCCATCTTTTTTCCTCTTTAAAAAGAGGAAATCACACAAGGCTTAGCAGCAGCTGAGTCTTCTCTGCTACAATATATTGGATCTACCAAGGCACCATGATAGCCTCAGGTCCCACACTGTGCAGGAGGCTATTACAGCGAGGCCCCGTCCACACGTATCCGGATATTTTTTAATCCTCAACTTTTTTGTTGCGGATTGGCCTTCCGTCCACACGTATCCGGCGAATTCGTGTAAATACGATTCGAATACGCTACGTGTGGACGCGAATATTTTCTAAGTTGCGGATTCAAAAATATCCGGATACGTGTGGACGGGGCCTGAGACTACCTCAACCGGGGCCACCCGAGGACTTTCAGCCAATCAGAGACCGATCCTTAAACAAAGAATTGGGCATGCGGACTTCACGGGAAACTGTATCATATTTTGATTGGTTAATTTCGATCCTAAATTTCTGGCTGCCTTCGAAAACTTTGCACGTTTTCTTTACGGCTAAATTGCAAAAGCTATTGATTTTACAGTGGAATCCCGATTTTTCAAAGCTCCAAGCGAAACGGAAATTGGTTAAAAAAATCGAAGGTGCTATTGGCCCATTTCACACTAGAAGACGGACAAATCGTCTGGACGGACAAGTCGTCCGACGATTTGTTCGTGTCATGTGAATTCTAGACGGACAACTCACCTTGTGTTGGTCATCGTAAATTAATATCTGAACGAACAAACAGACGATTTTGAAAGCAAGGTACCTGCAATCCTCGTCACATTTGTTGGGACACATCGCGTCTCCGTGCCTTCTCTCTCCCTCCTCAATGTTGGTTTGCCATTTAATGACCACAAAGCCGCAAAATTCAACATTGGAGGGAAGGACGGCGAATGTTAGGGTAAATATGTGTTATGCGTGACTTGTCCCAACTAAATATGACGGGGATTGTATTTGGGAGATAATCGTTGAGGCGTTGATTGACAACAATTATGATTAAATGAAATCAAGGGCACGAATGACGGAGAGTGTTGTGTGTAAATAGTATTTGCGTAACATTGCTATTTTCAGGGATGTGATGTAACAATTTAGGGTTATTTGTGGTTTTTGGGTTGTATATAAGGGAGGCAAGTAAAAAGTATAGAATAAGAAGTATAGTTCCACTGGGTAAGGACGACCGACAATACAATTTCAGATGGCTTTCAAGTCTGTTATCAATAGCGTGATGCGAGCTCGTGTTTATTATTTATGCAACGTTAAGGGTATGTCTATACGTGCAGTAGCACAAATCTGTCAAATCTCGCGTGGAAGTGTGTGGAGAATCAGGAAAGAACGGTTCGTTGCGAAAATTGACTGTAAGGAACGCGCTAAAACGGGGCCACGTCCTAAGTTGAGTGCGAGACAGAAAAGACAATTACTGAGGTCGATAGTGCGTTTACGAGAAAGGGAAGGGAGCTTCACTTGCAAACGGCTCATGGAAGAATCAGGAATCTTATCAAGCCAGGTCTCCGTAAGAACAGTACAACGTTTTCTGAACTCTGAGGGGTACCATTATTTGCAGACACGGAAAAAAGGTCTCCTTACCACTGCTGATATGGTAAAAAGATTGAAGTTTACTCGGCGAATGAAAAGAGAGTACAGTGCTGATGTGTGGACAACACAAGTCGGATTCTTTCTTGATGCCACTTCTTTTACCTACAAGAGAAATCCATTGGACCAGGCCCGAGCGCCAAAGGCACGAATTTGGAGAAAACCGTGTGAAGGTCTCACTACCGGTTGTTTAGCAAAGGGACGAAAAGAGGGCACTGGTGGCAAATATGTGAAGTTGATTGTGGCCATCTCCTACAATAAGGGTGTTATCGCTTGTCACCCATACGAGAAAATGACTGGTCAGTTTTTTGCTTCGTTTATTGAAGAGCATTTTCCGCGTATGTTTCGTGTGGCGCAGAAGGGAGAGAACAATTTATTCCTGCAAGACAACTGTCCATGTCAGAACTCAGCCTTGGCTAGAGCTGCGATGGCAAAAACAAATTCCACTTCATTACCTCTGTCGCCAAAAAGCCCGGACCTTAATTGCATCGAAAATGTGTTTCCTATTGTTTCTACAATAATAGAGAAACAGGTCAAAGAGTTACAAGTAACTCGACAATCATTTGACGAATTTCAAGCTAGAGTTATAAATGCATTTTATGCCGTACCGATCGCTACTATCAATAAGCTAATTGCATCTATGCCTGGCCGTATTGATCAAGTGATTGCGAAAAAAGGGGGTCGAATTAAGTATTGAATATTTTGTGCATTTATTTCAATGACACTGTTTTTTAACATAACGTAAAGTTTATTATACTTCAGAGAACTTTATCACTACTTTGTATTAAGCAACATTTATCGCCCTGATCGCTGTATTTTTCTTGTTTTTTTTTTAAATAAAAACCCTTGTACGCTACATTTAGTATATTCTTACCGCTGTTTTTTTCATTCAGTTATGGCAAGGTTGTCATTTTATTTGAATCCTGTATGAGGACATACTTGTGAGAACTCAACTGTTTGCGCGATTTTAAACCATACATTGTAAAGCACGCATACATTGTAAAGTACACGAAATTCATGGCAAGAAAATCATGTTTACATTTGCTAATTAAGTTATGCAAAATGCTCACATCAACTGCTTTGTATGTGATCGAAATACAGTCTTTGTAATCAACATGTATTACAACCTTTGGAAGTCAAGGGATGAATGGCTCTTAACTGAGCTAGAAGACATCGCTATTTACCACTTTTCCTTTCCAGGAAACTCATTCGCTTCCCGTGTTCAAAGTGTACACGAGTCTCCACTAAATATTAATTGAATTAACATCAGATATTTCAATTCAACAAACTGTGGATCACTTTGCACAGCGATGAAAAAAACACCTCTTATCAGCTCACTCTCGTTAAAAAAGACCTAAAATTGTAAATCTACTTTATTAGCATCCCATTTATGAAATTGGGCTGTTCTTACTCCGTCCAATTTTAGCATTTAAACCGATTACAGTATGGTGACTCGTTATGGAGACTCGTGGAGACTCGTTAGATGAAAATAGAAACACTCAATTAACTTTGCGGAAAAATTAACTCCGCAAAGCAACGCACACATGGTGGGACAATCTGTTGGTCTTTCTCTGCAATTTGAAAATGGAACGAGAAAATTTTCCAGCGTACATGCATCATTTGGGATTCGGTTTGATCGAGGGTACCCCCACGCACTAAACAGACCTCTTCTTTGCTGGTGCAAAAGATTGATGTATCGCGCGCGAACTCAATGTCTTGTGCGAAATGTGTTTTGGGAGCAGGTAAATGCACCTTTTGCCCCTCTAAAAGTAATAATAAATCGTGCCATGGGATAATTTGCGTGCACCAACGGAAGTCATTCAAGAATATCTCCTCTGCACTTTCCGCTCCTAGCCACGCAAAAGTGGTGGTAGCGGGATTGGTAAATGTTTTGTAAACTGCATTGAGTGGATTAAGCAAGAAGGTTTTGGCGCAATTGGCTGGGCCTTTGATTAGAATATTTCGATATTTTCCACGCCCTTTCTCTAAAAGCGTTTGCACTGCTTGTGCAAACTCATCATGAGCAATGTCATTGCGCGTCAGAACTTCTTTCTCCATCCTTAGCCACTTACCCTCGCAGCCCGCAACACACGGGTTTTCAAGTTCTTTGTACAATATCTCAATTCTTGTTGATCTCGACCTCTTCAAATCCGCTTCAGCATTTTGCATTTCCCAGCCCACAGTCAGAGCTTCGTCCACTGCCTTGGCTCCTTTGCAATAAACTCTGCCAAGTCAGTTTTTCCTTCGTTCTTTTGTTGATTGGCTAGCGCCATAAGCTCCATTCTCGTCTTAATGCCTTTTTCGACTGCCAGCTATGAGACGTCATAAATTGTTTGTGCCTTACGCTTTCGCTGTCGTTGCGGTTTGTTACCACCAAGTCGCCGATTTCCCAGGTGCGCATGACTTGCATGAGCCGTTGATGGCTCGCCAATCTCCCGTAGATCAGGGTGATTCGGCGATTCGATAGCCTCCTGGTCCTATTTGGTGGTATATCTCCAAGCCGTGTAGTAATTCTCATGACGGCTGCTGAAGTTCACTTGAATACCATATTCATTGTCAATGTAATTTCGCACCCTCAGCCATCTTCTACGCCGGCTTAACTTTACAGCCAGGTGGTAGTGCATTCCCCCATCGCGGTGAGCTTCCCTGCTACAAACCCATTGAACAACGAAACAATCGTTCTCCGGATTGGCGTTTTGAAATCCATCTAATACGATGCGAGAAAAACTTTCGCGTGATGGCACAATATCCATGTTCGCCTGGCTATATGTGATCAAATATACTCGTCGCATTTCTCTTGGGTTTAACTCCTCTCGATCCAGCTGAACGGTTTCACTGCTCTCGTCCCGCATTATGATATCTCAGTCTTGCTCAATTTTGAACCTGTTACATGTTTACTACTCAGAGTTGTTTGTATAATACATTAACAGCCCTGCACATGTCACAGCTACCATCCTTCGAAAATCACATTTGTAACTCCTAATTCGATTAGAAAATTGTCAAACATACGAGCTCCCCCGTTAGATTGCCAATAAAATTCTCAATTCATTTTTATCTCAGTGTTCTGTTTAATTTCCGGTATCAACCAAAATGCACAACACTTTACGTATGAATTAACGTGACTTTAAAAATCCTATGAATATACAGAAAAAATCATTTTCGTTACGTTATATTCCTTCGATAACAATTTTCCGTCTAACCCTTCCGCGAAGAAATCAGCAACGCAGTTCTTCCCACCGATTCAATACACTTTACCGCCACTTTTCACTTTGAGAGCACATACTTTAAATTCCGATAAAATACAATCCTCGTCACATTTGTTGGGACACATCGCGTCTCCGTGCCTTCTCTCTCCCTCCTCAATGTTGGTTTGCCATTTAATGACCACAAAGCCGCAAAATTCAACATTGGAGGGAAGGACGGCGAATGTTAGGGTAAATATGTGTTATGCGTGACTTGTCCCAACTAAATATGACGGGGATTGTATTTGGGAGATAATCGTTGAGGCGTTGATTGACAACAATTATGATTAAATGAAATCAAGGGCACGAATGACGGAGAGTGTTGTGTGTAAATAGTATTTGCGTAACATTGCTATTTTCAGGGATGTGATGTAACAATTTAGGGTTATTTGTGGTTTTTGGGTTGTATATAAGGGAGGCAAGTAAAAAGTATAGAATAAGAAGTATAGTTCCACTGGGTAAGGACGACCGACAATACAATTTCAGATGGCTTTCAAGTCTGTTATCAATAGCGTGATGCGAGCTCGTGTTTATTATTTATGCAACGTTAAGGGTATGTCTATACGTGCAGTAGCACAAATCTGTCAAATCTCGCGTGGAAGTGTGTGGAGAATCAGGAAAGAACGGTTCGTTGCGAAAATTGACTGTAAGGAACGCGCTAAAACGGGGCCACGTCCTAAGTTGAGTGCGAGACAGAAAAGACAATTACTGAGGTCGATAGTGCGTTTACGAGAAAGGGAAGGGAGCTTCACTTGCAAACGGCTCATGGAAGAATCAGGAATCTTATCAAGCCAGGTCTCCGTAAGAACAGTACAACGTTTTCTGAACTCTGAGGGGTACCATTATTTGCAGACACGGAAAAAAGGTCTCCTTACCACTGCTGATATGGTAAAAAGATTGAAGTTTACTCGGCGAATGAAAAGAGAGTACAGTGCTGATGTGTGGACAACACAAGTCGGATTCTTTCTTGATGCCACTTCTTTTACCTACAAGAGAAATCCATTGGACCAGGCCCGAGCGCCAAAGGCACGAATTTGGAGAAAACCGTGTGAAGGTCTCACTACCGGTTGTTTAGCAAAGGGACGAAAAGAGGGCACTGGTGGCAAATATGTGAAGTTGATTGTGGCCATCTCCTACAATAAGGGTGTTATCGCTTGTCACCCATACGAGAAAATGACTGGTCAGTTTTTTGCTTCGTTTATTGAAGAGCATTTTCCGCGTATGTTTCGTGTGGCGCAGAAGGGAGAGAACAATTTATTCCTGCAAGACAACTGTCCATGTCAGAACTCAGCCTTGGCTAGAGCTGCGATGGCAAAAACAAATTCCACTTCATTACCTCTGTCGCCAAAAAGCCCGGACCTTAATTGCATCGAAAATGTGTTTCCTATTGTTTCTACAATAATAGAGAAACAGGTCAAAGAGTTACAAGTAACTCGACAATCATTTGACGAATTTCAAGCTAGAGTTATAAATGCATTTTATGCCGTACCGATCGCTACTATCAATAAGCTAATTGCATCTATGCCTGGCCGTATTGATCAAGTGATTGCGAAAAAAGGGGGTCGAATTAAGTATTGAATATTTTGTGCATTTATTTCAATGACACTGTTTTTTAACATAACGTAAAGTTTATTATACTTCAGAGAACTTTATCACTACTTTGTATTAAGCAACATTTATCGCTCTGATCGCTGTATTTTTCTTGTTTTTTTTAAATAAAAACCCTTGTACGCTACATTTAGTATATTCTTACCGCTGTTTTTTTCATTCAGTTATGGCAAGGTTGTCATTTTATTTGAATCCTGTATGAGGACATACTTGTGAGAACTCAACTGTTTGCGCGATTTTAAACCATACATTGTAAAGCACGCATACATTGTAAAGTACACGAAATTCATGGCAAGAAAATCATGTTTACATTTGCTAATTAAGTTATGCAAAATGCTCACATCAACTGCTTTGTATGTGATCGAAATACAGTCTTTGTAATCAACATGTATTACAACCTTTGGAAGTCAAGGGATGAATGGCTCTTAACTGAGCTAGAAGACATCGCTATTTACCACTTTTCCTTTCCAGGAAACTCATTCGCTTCCCGTGTTCAAAGTGTACACGAGTCTCCACTAAATATTAATTGAATTAACATCAGATATTTCAATTCAACAAACTGTGGATCACTTTGCACAGCGATGAAAAAAACACCTCTTATCAGCTCACTCTCGTTAAAAAAGACCTAAAATTGTAAATCTACTTTATTAGCATCCCATTTATGAAATTGGGCTGTTCTTACTCCGTCCAATTTTAGCATTTAAACCGATTACAGTATGGTGACTCGTTATGGAGACTCGTGGAGACTCGTTAGATGAAAATAGAAACACTCAATTAACTTTGCGGAAAAATTAACTCCGCAAAGCAACGCACACATGGTGGGACAATCTGTTGGTCTTTCTCTGCAATTTGAAAATGGAACGAGAAAATTTTCCAGCGTACATGCATCATTTGGGATTCGGTTTGATCGAGGGTACCCCCACGCACTAAACAGACCTCTTCTTTGCTGGTGCAAAAGATTGATGTATCGCGCGCGAACTCAATGTCTTGTGCGAAATGTGTTTTGGGAGCAGGTAAATGCACCTTTTGCCCCTCTAAAAGTAATAATAAATCGTGCCATGGGATAATTTGCGTGCACCAACGGAAGTCATTCAAGAATATCTCCTCTGCACTTTCCGCTCCTAGCCACGCAAAAGTGGTGGTAGCGGGATTGGTAAATGTTTTGTAAACTGCATTGAGTGGATTAAGCAAGAAGGTTTTGGCGCAATTGGCTGGGCCTTTGATTAGAATATTTCGATATTTTCCACGCCCTTTCTCTAAAAGCGTTTGCACTGCTTGTGCAAACTCATCATGAGCAATGTCATTGCGCGTCAGAACTTCTTTCTCCATCCTTAGCCACTTACCCTCGCAGCCCGCAACACACGGGTTTTCAAGTTCTTTGTACAATATCTCAATTCTTGTTGATCTCGACCTCTTCAAATCCGCTTCAGCATTTTGCATTTCCCAGCCCACAGTCAGAGCTTCGTCCACTGCCTTGGCTCCTTTGCAATAAACTCTGCCAAGTCAGTTTTTCCTTCGTTCTTTTGTTGATTGGCTAGCGCCATAAGCTCCATTCTCGTCTTAATGCCTTTTTCGACTGCCAGCTATGAGACGTCATAAATTGTTTGTGCCTTACGCTTTCGCTGTCGTTGCGGTTTGTTACCACCAAGTCGCCGATTTCCCAGGTGCGCATGACTTGCATGAGCCGTTGATGGCTCGCCAATCTCCCGTAGATCAGGGTGATTCGGCGATTCGATAGCCTCCTGGTCCTATTTGGTGGTATATCTCCAAGCCGTGTAGTAATTCTCATGACGGCTGCTGAAGTTCACTTGAATACCATATTCATTGTCAATGTAATTTCGCACCCTCAGCCATCTTCTACGCCGGCTTAACTTTACAGCCAGGTGGTAGTGCATTCCCCCATCGCGGTGAGCTTCCCTGCTACAAACCCATTGAACAACGAAACAATCGTTCTCCGGATTGGCGTTTTGAAATCCATCTAATACGATGCGAGAAAAACTTTCGCGTGATGGCACAATATCCATGTTCGCCTGGCTATATGTGATCAAATATACTCGTCGCATTTCTCTTGGGTTTAACTCCTCTCGATCCAGCTGAACGGTTTCACTGCTCTCGTCCCGCATTATGATATCTCAGTCTTGCTCAATTTTGAACCTGTTACATGTTTACTACTCAGAGTTGTTTGTATAATACATTAACAGCCCTGCACATGTCACAGCTACCATCCTTCGAAAATCACATTTGTAACTCCTAATTCGATTAGAAAATTGTCAAACATACGAGCTCCCCCGTTAGATTGCCAATAAAATTCTCAATTCATTTTTATCTCAGTGTTCTGTTTAATTTCCGGTATCAACCAAAATGCACAACACTTTACGTATGAATTAACGTGACTTTAAAAATCCTATGAATATACAGAAAAAATCATTTTCGTTACGTTATATTCCTTCGATAACAATTTTCCGTCTAACCCTTCCGCGAAGAAATCAGCAACGCAGTTCTTCCCACCGATTCAATACACTTTACCGCCACTTTTCACTTTGAGAGCACATACTTTAAATTCCGATAAAATACAATCCTCGTCACATTTGTTGGGACACATCGCGTCTCCGTGCCTTCTCTCTCCCTCCTCAATGTTGGTTTGCCATTTAATGACCACAAAGCCGCAAAATTCAACATTGGAGGGAAGGACGGCGAATGTTAGGGTAAATATGTGTTATGCGTGACTTGTCCCAACTAAATATGACGGGGATTGTATTTGGGAGATAATCGTTGAGGCGTTGATTGACAACAATTATGATTAAATGAAATCAAGGGCACGAATGACGGAGAGTGTTGTGTGTAAATAGTATTTGCGTAACATTGCTATTTTCAGGGATGTGATGTAACAATTTAGGGTTATTTGTGGTTTTTGGGTTGTATATAAGGGAGGCAAGTAAAAAGTATAGAATAAGAAGTATAGTTCCACTGGGTAAGGACGACCGACAATACAATTTCAGATGGCTTTCAAGTCTGTTATCAATAGCGTGATGCGAGCTCGTGTTTATTATTTATGCAACGTTAAGGGTATGTCTATACGTGCAGTAGCACAAATCTGTCAAATCTCGCGTGGAAGTGTGTGGAGAATCAGGAAAGAACGGTTCGTTGCGAAAATTGACTGTAAGGAACGCGCTAAAACGGGGCCACGTCCTAAGTTGAGTGCGAGACAGAAAAGACAATTACTGAGGTCGATAGTGCGTTTACGAGAAAGGGAAGGGAGCTTCACTTGCAAACGGCTCATGGAAGAATCAGGAATCTTATCAAGCCAGGTCTCCGTAAGAACAGTACAACGTTTTCTGAACTCTGAGGGGTACCATTATTTGCAGACACGGAAAAAAGGTCTCCTTACCACTGCTGATATGGTAAAAAGATTGAAGTTTACTCGGCGAATGAAAAGAGAGTACAGTGCTGATGTGTGGACAACACAAGTCGGATTCTTTCTTGATGCCACTTCTTTTACCTACAAGAGAAATCCATTGGACCAGGCCCGAGCGCCAAAGGCACGAATTTGGAGAAAACCGTGTGAAGGTCTCACTACCGGTTGTTTAGCAAAGGGACGAAAAGAGGGCACTGGTGGCAAATATGTGAAGTTGATTGTGGCCATCTCCTACAATAAGGGTGTTATCGCTTGTCACCCATACGAGAAAATGACTGGTCAGTTTTTTGCTTCGTTTATTGAAGAGCATTTTCCGCGTATGTTTCGTGTGGCGCAGAAGGGAGAGAACAATTTATTCCTGCAAGACAACTGTCCATGTCAGAACTCAGCCTTGGCTAGAGCTGCGATGGCAAAAACAAATTCCACTTCATTACCTCTGTCGCCAAAAAGCCCGGACCTTAATTGCATCGAAAATGTGTTTCCTATTGTTTCTACAATAATAGAGAAACAGGTCAAAGAGTTACAAGTAACTCGACAATCATTTGACGAATTTCAAGCTAGAGTTATAAATGCATTTTATGCCGTACCGATCGCTACTATCAATAAGCTAATTGCATCTATGCCTGGCCGTATTGATCAAGTGATTGCGAAAAAAGGGGGTCGAATTAAGTATTGAATATTTTGTGCATTTATTTCAATGACACTGTTTTTTAACATAACGTAAAGTTTATTATACTTCAGAGAACTTTATCACTACTTTGTATTAAGCAACATTTATCGCTCTGATCGCTGTATTTTTCTTGTTTTTTTTAAATAAAAACCCTTGTACGCTACATTTAGTATATTCTTACCGCTGTTTTTTTCATTCAGTTATGGCAAGGTTGTCATTTTATTTGAATCCTGTATGAGGACATACTTGTGAGAACTCAACTGTTTGCGCGATTTTAAACCATACATTGTAAAGCACGCATACATTGTAAAGTACACGAAATTCATGGCAAGAAAATCATGTTTACATTTGCTAATTAAGTTATGCAAAATGCTCACATCAACTGCTTTGTATGTGATCGAAATACAGTCTTTGTAATCAACATGTATTACAACCTTTGGAAGTCAAGGGATGAATGGCTCTTAACTGAGCTAGAAGACATCGCTATTTACCACTTTTCCTTTCCAGGAAACTCATTCGCTTCCCGTGTTCAAAGTGTACACGAGTCTCCACTAAATATTAATTGAATTAACATCAGATATTTCAATTCAACAAACTGTGGATCACTTTGCACAGCGATGAAAAAAACACCTCTTATCAGCTCACTCTCGTTAAAAAAGACCTAAAATTGTAAATCTACTTTATTAGCATCCCATTTATGAAATTGGGCTGTTCTTACTCCGTCCAATTTTAGCATTTAAACCGATTACAGTATGGTGACTCGTTATGGAGACTCGTGGAGACTCGTTAGATGAAAATAGAAACACTCAATTAACTTTGCGGAAAAATTAACTCCGCAAAGCAACGCACACATGGTGGGACAATCTGTTGGTCTTTCTCTGCAATTTGAAAATGGAACGAGAAAATTTTCCAGCGTACATGCATCATTTGGGATTCGGTTTGATCGAGGGTACCCCCACGCACTAAACAGACCTCTTCTTTGCTGGTGCAAAAGATTGATGTATCGCGCGCGAACTCAATGTCTTGTGCGAAATGTGTTTTGGGAGCAGGTAAATGCACCTTTTGCCCCTCTAAAAGTAATAATAAATCGTGCCATGGGATAATTTGCGTGCACCAACGGAAGTCATTCAAGAATATCTCCTCTGCACTTTCCGCTCCTAGCCACGCAAAAGTGGTGGTAGCGGGATTGGTAAATGTTTTGTAAACTGCATTGAGTGGATTAAGCAAGAAGGTTTTGGCGCAATTGGCTGGGCCTTTGATTAGAATATTTCGATATTTTCCACGCCCTTTCTCTAAAAGCGTTTGCACTGCTTGTGCAAACTCATCATGAGCAATGTCATTGCGCGTCAGAACTTCTTTCTCCATCCTTAGCCACTTACCCTCGCAGCCCGCAACACACGGGTTTTCAAGTTCTTTGTACAATATCTCAATTCTTGTTGATCTCGACCTCTTCAAATCCGCTTCAGCATTTTGCATTTCCCAGCCCACAGTCAGAGCTTCGTCCACTGCCTTGGCTCCTTTGCAATAAACTCTGCCAAGTCAGTTTTTCCTTCGTTCTTTTGTTGATTGGCTAGCGCCATAAGCTCCATTCTCGTCTTAATGCCTTTTTCGACTGCCAGCTATGAGACGTCATAAATTGTTTGTGCCTTACGCTTTCGCTGTCGTTGCGGTTTGTTACCACCAAGTCGCCGATTTCCCAGGTGCGCATGACTTGCATGAGCCGTTGATGGCTCGCCAATCTCCCGTAGATCAGGGTGATTCGGCGATTCGATAGCCTCCTGGTCCTATTTGGTGGTATATCTCCAAGCCGTGTAGTAATTCTCATGACGGCTGCTGAAGTTCACTTGAATACCATATTCATTGTCAATGTAATTTCGCACCCTCAGCCATCTTCTACGCCGGCTTAACTTTACAGCCAGGTGGTAGTGCATTCCCCCATCGCGGTGAGCTTCCCTGCTACAAACCCATTGAACAACGAAACAATCGTTCTCCGGATTGGCGTTTTGAAATCCATCTAATACGATGCGAGAAAAACTTTCGCGTGATGGCACAATATCCATGTTCGCCTGGCTATATGTGATCAAATATACTCGTCGCATTTCTCTTGGGTTTAACTCCTCTCGATCCAGCTGAACGGTTTCACTGCTCTCGTCCCGCATTATGATATCTCAGTCTTGCTCAATTTTGAACCTGTTACATGTTTACTACTCAGAGTTGTTTGTATAATACATTAACAGCCCTGCACATGTCACAGCTACCATCCTTCGAAAATCACATTTGTAACTCCTAATTCGATTAGAAAATTGTCAAACATACGAGCTCCCCCGTTAGATTGCCAATAAAATTCTCAATTCATTTTTATCTCAGTGTTCTGTTTAATTTCCGGTATCAACCAAAATGCACAACACTTTACGTATGAATTAACGTGACTTTAAAAATCCTATGAATATACAGAAAAAATCATTTTCGTTACGTTATATTCCTTCGATAACAATTTTCCGTCTAACCCTTCCGCGAAGAAATCAGCAACGCAGTTCTTCCCACCGATTCAATACACTTTACCGCCACTTTTCACTTTGAGAGCACATACTTTAAATTCCGATAAAATACAATCCTCGTCACATTTGTTGGGACACATCGCGTCTCCGTGCCTTCTCTCTCCCTCCTCAATGTTGGTTTGCCATTTAATGACCACAAAGCCGCAAAATTCAACATTGGAGGGAAGGACGGCGAATGTTAGGGTAAATATGTGTTATGCGTGACTTGTCCCAACAAAATATGACGGGGATTGTGGCACTAACAGGCTTGGTTACCTTGCTTTCTATCCGCCATTTTGATTTTCCCATAAACCATCACTCCCTTTACTAGTTCCATTCCCCTTAGCGAGTACTGGGACCGAGTTACAACCACGTGTTCGTCTGGTGTGAATTTAAGTCGGACTTTGGACGACTTATCCGTCGAGACGAACAAAACGTCCTCGAAAAATCGTCTTAATAGACGGCCAAATCGACGGACAAAATGAGACGACTTTTACGTCCAAAATTTTGTTCGTCCCGTTTTCACACTAAGACGACTTGTCCGTCTGAGACGACTTGTCCGTCCAGACGATTTGTCCGTCTCTAGTGTGAAAACGGCCATTGACTGAAATCAAATCCAAGGGAAACGAGTTTTGGTTCGAATAATCGGGAGTTTCGAAAAACCGGGTTTCCACTGTACTTCTACAACAAGAAATTATTCCCGTTATCGGAAGCGCTTGCGTATCAGAAAAAATCATCTTGGTAAGCGGCTGTGATGTTTTTATGTCAACAAGACAAGTGTTCAGTTACTTTCGTTACAGTATGTTACGACAGTAACGTTATTACATGTCTTTACTGTATGAAATTCGTAAACTTCTCGTCACGAAATAAAAAGCGTTTTATTTCCATTTCAGTAGATATAGTTTTATAGCAATCGAAGAGAAAGCCGCTCAATGTTGCGTGACGATTTCATTTCCCGAATGAATTTCTCTAAACCACATGTTGAAGGTTCCAATTTTTCCGTAAAACACTTCGTTGTCGACGAAAGGATATTTTTTATTTTTGGTTTACAAAGTTATTCAATTTCAATGCATTCAACTGCATTTGGCGTGAGTACGGTGCGCCCTCTGTGACGTTTTGGAGCTTGAAAACACGAGTTGGTCAAATCATAGTCGCGTAAGACATTTTGAACAAAATGACGGCTGGTGCCAAGTTCTTGAGCAATCTGGCGCTGAGATGCCCCATTGTGATGCAGATCCAAGACCCTTTCGCGAGTAAAGTGAGGCAAATTTCTCCCGTTTTCGATAAGTCCACCAGCCTGATTGATTCTGAGCTGAACAGACATAATTTTGACTTCTGTTTTCGGGAAGGGAACATTAACGGGTGAAAATTGAACAAACGGTCATACAGTTTCCCATGAGGTCCGCATGCCCAATTCTTTGTTTAAGGATCGGTCTCTGATTGGCTGAAAGTCCTCGGGTGGCCCCGGTTAAGGTAGTTTCACTGTAAGCTGAAATAAGTGTCATTATAGTCATCTAATAAGTACTCAGGTGTTGATGCATCTTTAGGAAAAAAGGGCACAATACTCGAGTCTGTGGACCATACAGTACTAGTGCAATATATTATCCTGTAAGAAGTCGGTTGTCTTTGGCTGCACAATTTAAAGTCAGTCTTCATTTGATTTATCCCTCAGGAACGTGAAGTTGCCAAGCACTGGAAGGAACTGGAAGATACTGGTGTCCTCAACATGGAACTGGTGAATCGTGCGTTTTCAAAATTTCTTCTGCAAGGTGTTGTCAAGGATGATGTTCTGAACATGATGGAGCGGTTTGGTTTGATTGCAAAGTTTTCACCCTCTGCAAATAATGTAAAGTACTTTGTACCAGCACAGCTTAAAGCATCACCTGATTCTGTTTGTGCCGTGAAGCCCTCAAGCTCTGATCCTTGTCCATTGTACATCTGCTTTTTCGACGGGTTTGTCCCCCATGGCCTTTTTACGCAACTTGTCTCTCATTTCATTCGTTGGTGTTCTGAAGCTGGACAACCCAAGGCCCCTGCACTGTACCGAAATGGAGCATGGTTCGTTATTGGGAGGCATGTTGTCCATGATTTTATTCTTACCTGCAAGAAGAAATTCATCAAGGTTGTCCTCAGGCAAAGAAGTCAAAGTCAGCTGGTCTTGGGGGACAAATCAACAGATCATGAAGTAGCAGTACAGGTGCGGGAATTTGTGGATGGAACATTGCAATCTTTGTCGCGAGATCTTCCCTACCTGCGTGGGTTGCAGTACAAGTTCCATGTTGAATGTCCATATTGTGGTCTGGAAAGTAAAAAATGCACAAACCACAGTGAAGTTTCATGTGCTCACGAAGACTGCCTACATCTCCTGGAGATAACACAAAGCATTAATCCACTGATTTGCGAAAAGAAACCTGGCATTGAAGTACTTACAGTTGATGGACTGGAGAAATGGTTTTTACCGAGAACAAGCCAGGTACATAATGAAACTCAATTTCTAATATTGAAGTCATATGACCTGAGAAATTAAACCAATAATAACCCGGAAGGGAGAATTATGTCATTAATGAGTTTAGCCTTACCTAATCTCTGTTTATAGATTTATAAGAAGCTATAACTTTATCTGTACATGTGCATTAGATAATAAATAGGCTGTTCATAACCAACACAGGGTCCCTTAGTCTTCATTCAATGAAACAGTTGTAGTTGCTTACAATACACCATAGCTTTGACACACAAAACACGAAATAAATAAATAAATGAATAAATAAATAAATAAATAAATAAATACGAATTACAGTGGAATTCACGAGGTGTCTCTTACTGGCACTGTTGCCTGATCGAGTCAGAGTTTGAAAAAGGTGGTTTTTGCGGAGGGAGGAAAACCAGGGCTGTTTAGTTTTAGTAGTTGCTCACAAATACACCATAGCTTTGACACATACATGTACATGCCTGTGCATGGTATACATGCACAGGTGTATGTACTTTTTGCAAAAAGATATACATTGGCGAAACAGGGAGAAGACTGGACGACCGTTTTGGTGAACATCTCAGTCGGCTTTACAACATGTTTGTTATGATTTTAAAAAAATCACTTCAATAAAAAATGGATCTTTAGTCTTTGTGTTTGGGTCTTCGTTTTAGACACACCCGTTTGGCCTCCCATGCCTGGAAATTAAGCAGCTTTTAAATTATGCAATTTTGCACAGTTATTATGTGGTCTTCCACTGTTTTTTGTTCTTTTTCAGACTTTGAACAACACTGGGAAAGTACCCGGAAACTTGTTAGAACCAATAGGTAAATAAAATACTTTTGTTTTAAAGCCCTTTAAGGTCCTTCCACTGAAATAGAACTAACAATGTATTGAATATTATTTTCTTGTGCAAACACTGCCCACTAGATATATTCATCATAATAGTATGAGAACTTCGATTTTGAAATAAATCAAAGGCTCCTTTGAGCCAGCTTGTGAATAAGAAATGCTCTAAATAAGAGATTCTTCACCCAAAATTTCATTTTTTTTCCTCCCTTTATTTTTAAACGGAATTTTGATGAAGTTGGAGACCATTATCTAAAGCCTTAATTTAAGTTCTTAATTTCTAAAATTGCTACCCAAAACATAAGCTCTTAAAATTTGTGGTGCATTTTGTCATTAAATTTAGTTACTGTGGTAATGCCGCTAAAAGTCAACTTTAATATGGATCTGTTAACCCGGGCCAGCGATTTCCGGTAGTGCTAGGAAGTTGAGAAACAGCGGCCCCTACACCACTCAACCACAAATGCACAGGAAATTGGTTTTGTTAAATTAATTTTAATATTTAACCCATGGATCGTTATGTTAAACAAAAGTTTACAGCTGAGTGAGTGATCGAGCGATCGAGCGATCGAGCGACTTTTTCCCCTAAATAGTGCAACTAGGGTCAATTCAATAAAACTTGTACACGTGTAATTTACAAGGGTAGCTAATGTTTTCAACCTCTGAAACAATGGCTACACTTGTAAATTACACTTGTAAAAGTTTTATTGAATTGATCCCTGGTTTTACGTTTCATGTATTCATGAGTTAAACATGAGGTGTCGGTACGTTAGTTGGGTAATTCAGGCATTGAATATACCCCCATTTTAGCATTATTCAGTATTGTTCAGTGTAGAAGTGCATTGCAATAATATACATTTTTTAAAATTTTCGGCAACTCCAAACTTATAAGGACACACTTAAAAATTATCTTAGCGCAAGGTTAAAGGGGCAGTATCATGAGGGCGAAACTTGAAAACTGGGCCGACGTTTACAAGTTTGATTCGGCAAATTCAAAAAGACCGTCGAGAAGTGGAGGCATTTGTTGAATCAAAAAATCCGTTTTGATAGCCAGAAGAAAGAAAAAAAATCACTTTTAACAGTGATATGTCCAAAATTCCGTTGCAAGAATAGTGAACAGTGCCGCGCGTGGAACCTCGTGATACTGCCCCTTTAATGTGTGTTTACCAAAATGCAAATCAGAACAACTGCAGAACAATTCTATTTCCTTTGTTTTCTTAATCTCCAACAATAGCAGAATGTTTCGCTGGCGTGTACGACTTCACGCAGGGCTAACTCGCGGGCGCGTACGACATTGCGCAACATCCGGGATATTAGCAATTTTGAAACCAAAATGAGGCTTTGTTTTTCGCGCGCCCCTTGCGGCTACACAGCCGATGTCGCGTCAGCTATAGTAAATACTTTTGTGTTCTGTTTAGCGGAGAAAACTGCGTAACTCTGCAAGTCAAGCGTTTTTGGAGAGATACAAACCTGATTTCGTTTTAGAAAAATTCAAGCTAGTGGATCGTCGATTATTTGTTTTGAGCTAAACTCCTTTAACCTATTAACTACTGCGCAATTTCCCAGTTTTTGAACAAGTCACTAATGACAGAAGAATTCAGATCAGAGAGCTCTGCTCTTAAGCTAAGCCTATCTAAAAATTGTATATAGAAATGTAATTTCTATCAAGTTTCATCTATCGTTTTTAACCCGTGAATATACGCGCATGCGTAATGAACGGGTTATCGGTAACGGCGACTGATATGCAAATGAGTCACTCGCTCACTCCTTCCATCAGCTGTAAACTTAGTGACGTAATGCTTTGTTACGAATGCGTTTTGTAACAAGAACAGCGTGAATCCAGCGATAACAATAACTGAATTGGTGTAAACGAATAAAAAAACCAATAAGCTTAAAGATGTTTCGCATTTGGAGTCTTTAATGCAACGTTAAAATCGATCTAAAAGGAATTTTCAACTGAGACACGCGTTTGATGGTTATCTACTTTTAAGTAATAAAATTTATCCCATTTCAAGTCAGTGGTCACGGTGGTCGAGTGGTGTAAAGCGTGGACTCACCACCGAAAGGCCCTGGCTCGAATCTCGCTCGGGCCGTTCTTTTTTTTTTTTTCGTTTTTTTTTTTTCCTTTCTTCTTCGGACTGAACATTATCAAAGTGATGTACTGTATTTTTATTTTTTGCATTTGTCAAAAATGCTTACGTTTATTTTTTTAAAAAAATATTGAACCGTGACAGAGTGAAAACATAAGCTTTAATACCGCATTACGTTTAAATGCGTTACGCATTTCAAATTCACGGGTTGGCTCTAAGGAGCCTTTGATTATGATATATAGTCATTAAAAGTGAAATTTTTAATGAATTATTATTATTATTATTATTATTATTATTATTATTATTAATTATTATTCTCAACTGCTCCTAATTATTATTGTTCATTATTATTATTTTAACAGATGAACCATCAGATCAGGTCCTAAACGACGTGTCCCACAAGATTTCTCACGTTTGGCAAAGCGTGGGACGGGAATTGAACGTTCCAGAAGAAACAATTCAAAAAATTTTAGTCGATAATGTGTTATATCCTGCTGTGCAGGAAAAAGCCTTTCAAGTGCTGAAGGCTTGGAAGAACCGCGGGGAGTCAGTAACGTACGAGGAATTGTGTAGAGCGTTAGAGGCGGAGGGCTTGAATGTGCTGGCAATGTCACTCGACAATGTTCCAGCCCGAAGCTAAAACAGCTGAAGTAGTATATTATTTGTTTTTGTCCAGAGCATTTTAAAGCTAAGAGAGTTGACATACTGTTTTACTCAGTCGAGAATGTTCCAGCCCGAAGCTAAAACAGCTAAAGTAGTATATTATTTGTTTTTATCCAGAGCATTTTAAAGCTAAGAGAGTTGACATACTGTATTTCTCAGTCGAGAATTTTCTTTTTAGTGTCGATTCGCAATACCATGTCCAGTATACACCAACTGATTCGGGTCATCCTTTCTTGGAGAGACCCGTCCAACCGGACGCCGAACAAACAAACGAGCGCACGCTGTTAAACAAGTCAGACATGCTTGTGTACTTCGTTCTAAAACCGTGAGGCCACAACTATTGCCGTGACGAGTCGTCACGACCTAGTCGGGTCGTCACGGATCCATCACATACACTCCCTTTAGGTTTTTCTCCGATTTTTAAGACAATTTGCTGTTTGCTCATGCCGTCTTTAATAGCTGTTCATTTATGCTTCAGACACGTTTTGGTGAAGTTTGACGACAATCGGTTACTATGGTAACGAGATAATACGTCATCAGTATCATGAAAATGCGTATGTTTCACCCTTTTTGGTGGAAAAAACGTATAAAACGCTACCAAAAGCAGCAAACCTTTTAATTGTGTCATATTTTACAACTCAAGCAAAAAATACTTGGAATTTCCGCATTTTCCTGATAAAGTTGAAATTTTAGTAAAAATCCAAGATGGCGGCTATCTTGGCAGGCACTTTGGATGACGTCACGGACCCCCAGCAGCGCCATGACCCATAATATTTACCTTATCTTGTAAATCACATGACAGACTATCTATTAGTGGTAAAATATATCCCAAATATTGTAACACTGCAAAAACCCAGGGTAGGGGTTGCAATCACCACACCCCTTTTAAACCTATAGTTCAGTTAGTTTATTTAGCTTATTAACAAGACGCTGTGGGAGCGTATACTTGGGCGTCGTTGTATTAGGCATATTGGAGAATAATTGTCTTGGGAATCTGCATACACGTTATTTCACACGATTTGATGATAGGGAGTATTCGGATAGTGTGAGCAGTCTAACAAGGAAGCGTCTAAAACAAGAAGACACAGACAAAGACGAGTACATACTGAAAAATAGAAATCGATACCTACATTGTACTTACCATTGAAAAAAAGGCCGTATGTCAGAGTTTCCCGATGTTGGTTTTAGCTAAATCTTGTAACTAGCTGGTCTGTGTTTCCGACAGTTTTGAAGTGAATGCAGCAAAGTGGCCTTTCGAAGCCATGATGTAATTGCCTGGTCCGGACCCGAGGTCAAAACAACTTTTCCAATTAAAAGTTTTGCTGGACGTATTCCCGTCTTTATTATAATAAAGTTTGAATGAAACTTATAAATTTAATCAAAGTTAACGACAGAAGGGCTAATTTAAGAGGAGAGAAACAAATTTAGCCCTTTGATATATATTTTTTCAGTTGAGGTAAAAATGTTGCAATTTGCATAATTGAAAGTAATTTGAAACCTTTCCAGTAACGCATAACGCAGCTGTTTCATAAAACATCTCGCAATCAGACACACGAAAATATATCCAGTTTTTATTCCTCTGTATCCGAAACACAGAAAAGAAAATTACATTGTAAATGAAATGAAAAAGTGATCGCTTTAAGGTTATTTTCGCCCGAGAATCATTCACTAGCGGAAGCAAAACTCGCAAGAAACGTCTCGCAAGACACTGCGTGCATTGTTTACATCTCTCTCGGTGGTGAATTTTTGCACCCAAAGTCTGTTCCTTCAACTTCACGAAATAAAAATTAATGAAAGGCAAACAACCGAAAGAAGTGAAATTAATTGGGATTCCTACCACGCTTATATTTCTTCCTTCGCTGTCCACTGTTCACTTCTTATTAAATAAGCGCTATAATGTATGTATTCGTCTAAATTATCTTCTTCATGTTCGTTTAAACTTGTTTTAGCGGGTTTCCGTCATGAAGGTATCGTAGAATTTAAAAATCGCGAGTGTCAAATACTTTCGCAGTGTCTTCTTGAGTAATTTCCTTACGCATATTGAATATGAAACTGTTAGATGCAACAGAGAAAACACAACTCACACTTTGTGACGTTCGCCTCGCATCAAACAAACAACAGGTGTACTCCACCGCGGTCAAACGAGAGAAATTTGCAAAAGTTAACCAAAGTACTTCAAAGTTAAGGTTGTCATTTTCACTGTTTATTAAAAGCTTCATATATTAACAATACACTGTCAACTCACTAAACGTTTTGAAAATTTACTAAAAAAAGTTCTAAGCGTTTGAAAACTATGAACCGTAGAACTGTCGGCGCCATTTGCCAACACAATATTGCTCAGGCACGAAGCGTTTTGATCAGTTTTCAACGATCGAAAAAAAGCTCGTTATTTTGAGCCGGAAAGATGAAAAGATAGTTACATAAACTAATTATTTTATACATCCTTGTCCACGTTTCCACTTGATACTAAATGAATCCCACCAAATAAAACGAAAAACGCCTCGGACGTGTGACCGCGGTGAAGGTTTGAACAATCCCGCCATCCTCAGAGTTGCGCAATACTGCACATTTGTGTATGACCAAACTGCATTTTAATACTTGGTAATTAGTTTTGTTAACTGATGACTACTAAGCCAGTTATCCAGTTTAACGTCTAGTTCAGTTAGTTTATTTAGCTTATTAATTAGTTTCGTTAAATGATGACTACTATACCAGTCAGTTACTTTAACGTCTAGTTTTATTAGTTCATTTAGCTTAGTTGCTTATTAATCAGACAATCAGTTTGTACTTAATTTGTTTTTAGTTACCTTATTAGTTTGGATAGTCAGTTAATTGGTCAGTCATTTAGTTAGCCAGATAGTTAATAAGTTTTGTAAATATGATAAGATTTGTGAGACAAACTAACTTCCGAGTTAGGATTTCGATCGAGTTGGATTTCGAGTTGGATTTAGAGTTGGATTTTCGAGTTGGATTTTCGAGTTGGATTTTCGAGTTAGGATTTCGAGTTGGATTTTCGAGTTAGGATTTCAAATGGATTTCGAGTTGGATTTTCGAGTAAGGATGTAGAGTTGTTTTTTTTTTCGAGATGGTTACTAGTTATCCAGCTGCAACGAATCGGCTAGTTTGCGGTTAAATGCCGCAAAAAAAAAAAAAAAAAAAAGAGCGGAGAAAAGACAAATTTGAGTCACGCAAGCAACATATCAAAAACCTGTCAAATGAACAACTGACAGATGAGCAAATTACTTTACTATCCCGTGGTTTAACTACTACTACTACAATCTTTATTTCATCACGGTGTCACATTCACTATAAGTGGTCTTCCAGTGAGCCGTAAAAAATTAAGAAGACTTATACAAAAATTACATAAATATTTAAAACTATAATAATTGGTGATCCTAAAATACAGCAATGGAAGCAGTACAACGAACTTAATTAACAACATTACTTAATATTATATTACACGAGCCCCTAATATTTGCATAGTTAAAAGTTATATAATTTAACTACAAGTTATATAAATTACTTATTATAAACTTTACTTTAAAGTTCATTCCCGGGAACCCGTAACAAGAGAAAACCTCATCAGGCGCCAGCACTCGCAGATTTTAATAATCTATTTGCTAGATGAATGCGCCTTCAATACATATTTCGCGGGGAAGAGAAAGAACCTGACCCTTTCCACGTTTAATAAGTCAAGCTGGGAACCACCAGCCCAGCCTTCAGTAGCACTAGAGACCTTCTTAAAAGAGGTCAAATTTGAGCTTGCAAACATCGAATTTGATAGACCAAAGGACAACCTGTCACAGGGAGAGCGACATGCACTCTAAGAACTATCGCGTGACAAAAACATAGTAAAAAAAGCTGATAAGGGAACCACAACCGTCATAATGAACAGAGCAGACAAAGTTAACGAGGGTCAAGTCCAACTCGATGATATAAATAACTACCGACCCCTAGACAACCCAATGGTTGAAACCACAACCAAAAGAGTTCAGCGATTGATTAAATCACTCTTCCTAGAAGGCCACATTGACGAAATGACGGCTAAATGGCTTTCCCTTATGCCCGATCCTCCACGAATCCCAGTGTTTTACACACTCACAAAGATTCACAAACCGACACCTGTCGGAAGACCAATAATATCAGGGTGTGACGGCCCTACAGAACGGATCTCAGCTTTTGTTGACCACCTCATTCAGCCAATAGCACAAAAACAAGCTTCGTATCTTATTAACTTCATCGAGAATATCAAACTGCCTAAAAGCACCATTCTCGTCTCAATGGACGTCACTAGTCTATACACGAACATACCACAAGAAGAGGGTATTACCACTGTATGCGTCCCTACCAGGTATTTAAGATAAATGCTCAGTCTGATTCTACAAGAAAACTAATTCCAATTCAACGGAAAAGATTATCTTCAAACCCATGGAACAGCCATGGACACGAAAATGGCCGTAGCCTTTGCTAACATTTTCATGGCCAAACAAGAGGCTGCAAGCAGCCTTTACTCATGCGCATGCGTAAGAAAATTTTATGATATATTTTAAACATGATAAGAAGATGTCCGACATGGAGAAGAGTTAAATGAATGTTGTGGACATGAAGACTGTACCACAATGAAGCCAGTGATTTTTCTAAGTCTTATATATACCAAACGTGAACATAGTAATGTATGTAGGGTTGTAGGAGATGCTGTCGTGACACTTCAGTAACGCTGTTTTACCGGAAGTGGGAGTAGCCGGAAGTCACAAAACAGGAAGTCTATGAACCGGAAGAGCACAATTTAAAATATGCGTGCATAAATTTGCATGCAAAATCGTGACACCAAAAAAAAAAAAATAAGAAGAAAAACCGAGGCCATTTTATAACTCATGCCGCTACGCGCATGAGTAACAAGAAAAACGGAGCCGAAACCTTACCTCATGCCGCTTCGCGCATGAGTAAATAGGAAAAGGAATACTCAGACAAAGCAACATTACACCCATCCTTTGGAGAATATTTATTGATGACGTCATATCAATGTGGGACACAAGCAGAGAAGCTCAGAGACAAAATAGAAGAATTCCTTAAAAACAGTTTTCACCCCACAGTCAAATTCACGGCTGAAATATCTGAAACAGAAACTGTATTCTTGGACACGAAAGTGTACAAAGGTGAAAGATTCCACAGGGAGTCTATCCTTGACTTGCGAACGCATTACAAACCTACAGAGACCTTTCTATTCGTGTCACCCACCAGGCGTCACGAAAGGCTTTATCAAAGGGGAAGCCTAAGGCTTCTAAGAACACATTCCTCTAAATTTACCTTTGAGGAAAGCATGACAGAAGTTACCCAGCTAGGACTGTACATGTGGAAAAACACCTCTCAGAGGTCAAATTCTCCGATAGAAAAACGTCACTAGAACAGAAAATACTGCCTTTTGTAACGCAATACCACCCGGCGTTGTCAAGACTATAAAAGGACACTCATGGGGAAATGGCTTATTAAACAGAATCAACCACATCTGAGAGAAATCTTCAAGGAGCCTCACCTCGTATCATATCGCAAAGGAAAATCCCTAAAAGACATTCTAGTAAAGGCTAAGCTATGAAGGCTTTAGAATTTATTTGCGAACTGCAGGAGTCGTGCAAGCCCGTCAACACTTTTTAAAGGGGCTATGTCGCGAGATATGTCACGCAGGCAAAAACGTCAGGCTGATATCAAACAAATTCACGCTGTAGAATCGGGCAAAATCCTTCAATTCTGCCGTGCTGTGTATTCCGAAAGGTCTCAGATTTTTCCCACGTATAAATAGTAGATTTGTCTTGATTTCATTTCGGTTATTTCCCCGATTCCGTAATCATACGCCTCAGTACATGTCAGTATCTCAATGTCTGGAAGTTGCATTCAGCTTAGGGACGGACCAATTAATTTGTGTGTGTGGGGGGGGGGGGGGGGGGGGGGGGGGGGGGGGGGGGTTGGGCAATTTCTTCTGAGCATGATTTTTTTTTCCAGCATCACTATTTGCAAGATTTTTTTTTTATCCTTAATGCTTGAATTTTTTTTTAACACGTGCTTTCTTGTGCACGATTTTTTTTCTCTTAAATTTCTTCTGCAGGAATTTTTTTTCGTAATTGCCCCCCCCCCCCCCTCCACAAAAATTAAATGGTCCGTCCCTTATAATAATCAGTTGAGCATGGACTAAGGTTCCTCACCGGTACTGATTGCTGTGGAATCAACCCAAAAGTTGTCTTATTTTTCTCTCTTCTACGGAAGTAGTGTGCTTTCAATGCTCTAAGGGACCGGTCATAAATTAGAGGGGGGGGGGGGGGAGGGGAGGGCTGGTGCATTTTTATTTTGGCCTACCAGTTTTGGAGAGACCCTCCCCATTCCAGGTGCAGAAAATATGTTGACCCTCCAAAATAGTTTGCATAATT
>JAJGOT010000671.1:122500-145000 GCA_022457155.1 Cladopsammia gracilis | reverse complement strand
TAATTTGTTATTACCACAGACAAACCTAATATTTTATCTTTTTTTTTTCATTCGCTTGAGAGAGAGAGAGCAATGAAAATTCATGGACTTCATTCAAAACAGATCAACACAGTGTTACTGGGTGTTACACAGTGTCAAACGGTATTACACAGTGTTACAGGATGTTACACGGTGTTACACAGTGTTACACGGTGTTACACAGTGTTACACGGTGTTACACGATGTTACACGATGTTACACAGTGTTACACGATGTTACACAGTGTTACACAGTGTTACAGGGTGTTACACGGTGTTACACAGTGTTACAAGGTGTTACACGGTGTTACACAGTGTTACAGGGTGTTACACGGTGTTACACAATGTTACCGGGTGTTACACGGTGTTACACAGTGTTACAGGGAGTTACACGGTGTTACCAATGTTACAGGGTGTTACACGGTGTTACACAGTGTTACACAGTGTTACACGATGTTACACAGTGTTACCGGGTGTTACACGGTGTTACACAGTGTTACAGGGAGTTACACGGTGTTACCAATGTTACAGGGTGTTACACGGTGTTACACAGTGTTACACAGTGTTACAGAGTGCTACACAGTGTTACACGATGTTACACAGTGTGTTACACGATGTTACACAGTGTGTTACACGATGTTACACGGTGTTACACAGTGTTACAGGGTGTTACACGGTGTTACACAGTGTTACAGGGTGTTACACGGTGTTACACAGTGTTACACAGTGTTACACGATGTTATACAGTGTGTTACACGGTGTTACACAGTGTTACACGATGTTACACAGTGTTACAGAGTGTTACACGGTGTTACACAGTGTTACAGGGTGTTACACGGTGTTACACAGTGTTACACGGTGTTACACGGTGTTACACAGTGTTACAGGGTGTTACATGGTGTTACACAGTGCTACACAATGTTACAGGGTGTTACACAGTGTTACAGGGTGTTACAAAGTGTTACTAGTGTTACAGTGTTACATGTTACTTTAAAATGCAAGGCTGATTAGACAGCAAATTCGTTCGATTTCTTTTAATAATATAGCCCGATATTTCGGTTAGACAAAACTAACCTTCATCGGGGGCTAGGAAAGCTAAGTGAAGATGGAGAGAGAAGATTCCAGAGAAGGAATATGTCAGCAATGTAACGCCACCAAATAAGGGATCAGGAGTTTGGAGCAGACATCAGTCAACTTCCTGATAGGGTTCTACTCGTAACTCTGGACGTGTCCTCCCTATATACCAACATACCACACAAAGACGGAATCCAAGCCTGTAGTGATTTCCTGGACAAACGTCTTAACCAAACAGTCAAGGCTACAAGAATTTGCGATCTTATTCCCATGATTCTCACAAACAACACATTTACTTTCAACGATCAGTACTACAGGCAAATTAACGGCACAGCAATGGGTACAAAAATGGCTCCATCTTACGCCAATCTCTTCATGGGTAAATTCGAACAAAAAGCCCTAACATCTGCTCCAAACTCCCCCCTTATTTGGTGGCGTTACATTGATGACATATTCCTTCTCTGGACCCACGGCGAAGAGAAACTTCATGATTTCATCAAAATTTAAATAGCTTGCATCCTACAATCAAGTTTACCAGCTCCGTCACAGACACTGAAATCCTCTTCTTAGATGTTCGCGTTCTCCTTATCAATGGGAAATTAGAAACTGATCTTTACGTCAAACCTATAGACAAGAACCAGTACCTCCTAAAATTGTCCTGCCACCCCTCCCACACCAAGCATCTATTTCATACAGCATGGCTCTTCGACTACGCAGAATCTGCTCAACAGACGCCCTTTTCAGGAAAAGAACAAAATCGCTTACAAGACATTTGGTCAAGAGAGGGCATACTTATCACTTTGTAAAAGAACAAATCCAGAAACTAAATTCTATCCCACGTAGTACAGCCCTGGAAACATCAACTGACAAGAAATTAACAAACAGGATACCATTTGTAGTAACATTCAATCCAGCCCTCCCTAACATACCTAAAGTGATTCAAAGAAATCTCAACATCCTTCATTCTCCTAAAGGATGCAAAGAAGCATTCCCTTTCCCTCCTTTGATTTCCTACCGCTGATCCAAGAACTTGCGTGACATTCTTGTCAGAGCTGTACATCGCAGACCACCCTCTCAAACACATGGAATTTTCCGTTGTAACAGAAATCGGTGTAAAACATGTCCTTTTATCAAAGAAGGAACCACGTTTTACACCTTCTTCTCTACAGGTGAAAAACGACAAATACGCATCATCACAATACATCGCATCTGCTGCACATCCACTACATACAGGGGCGTAGTCAAGACTTTTTCAGAGGTACGCACAATCACTAACTTCAAACACCTCCTACCTTCTCCCCCCACCCCCCCCCCCCCCCGCCCCCCCCCCCCCCTCCCCCCCTCCTCCCACACACAAACCTTAAAGTCCCAAATCTTTCTTTTTTTTTTCGACTTTTTCAGGTACGCCATGCGTACATGTGTACAGGTAGCTACGCCCCTGCACTAACGTCATCTATATGATCCAATGCGCCAAATGCCATACACAATACATCGGTGAGACAAAACGACAAGTAAGCGACCGATTTGGGGAACACAGACGTGCAGTTGAGAAAGCCTTGAAGAAAGAACATCAGGATCAACCTACTGCCGTGTCAGATCATTTTGCTCTCACCGGACACTCCATTACCGTCCTCCAAATCATCGCATTAGAACTCATTAGTTCTAAAAGAGACATGATCCGTTAAGCGAGAGAATCATATTTAATCACCATAGCGAAATACACTTGAACCTAATGGAATGAACAGACGCGACGAAATTTAATCTTCCACATATTTATTGTTATTTTCATTACTAGCCGTTTCTAGTTTTCAACCGTTACTTGTTTATTAGCCTATCGTGTGTCAGCATTTTATCTTAGCCCTTTTTAAATATTGTAACCGTTTGTTTCCATCTTCACTTAGCTTTCCTAGCCCCTAGACTACGAGCAGTCTCTCTTTCCCAGCTAAGTCCGTCGAGCGAGAAACGAACAAATATTAGCGAACGGATAATGGCCGCGCGCATTTCTCGCTCGACGGACTAAGCTGGGAAAGAGAGACTGCTCGTAGTCTACTAGCCCCCGATGAAGGTTAGTTGTGTCAAACCGAAATATCGGGCATATATTATTAAAAGGAATCGAACGAATTTGCTGTCTGATAAGCCTTGCATGTTAAAGTAACATGTAACACTGTAACACTAGTAACATTTCGTAACACCCTTTAACACTGTGTAACACCGTGTAACACTGTGTAGCACTGTGTAACACCGTGTAACAGAGTGTAACACTGTGTAACACCGTGTAACACCCTGCAACACTGTGTAACACCGTGTAACACAGTGTAACACCCTGTAACACTGTGTAACACTGTGCAACACCGTGCAACACCGTGTAACACCGTGTAACACCCTGTAACACTGTGTAATATCGTGTAACACTGTGTAACACTGTGTAACACCGTGTAACACCGTGTAACACCGTGTAACACCGTGTAACACTGTGTTACACCGTGTAACACCGTGTAAAACTGTGTAACACCCTGTAACACCGTGTAACACTGTGTAACACCCTGTAAAACCGTGTAACACCGTGTAACACCCTTTAAAATCAGGAAACGGCAAACTGATCCTTACGGCAAGGCGATGAAGGAGTAAATAAAAGAATAAAACAAAATTTATATATACATTAAAACGAATATGGCCAATATTTCGGTTTGAAAACAAACCTTCAGGGGCTAACAGAAAAATGAAAAATGAAGTTAAAACTAAAAGTTCGTTACAAATAAGAGTTTGAAATTATGAAAATAAAAACATTCAATCAATGATGTTCTTCTTATCCCACTTGAACTCATACGTAGCAATCGTGACGCAGTGAGAAAGGCGAGAGAGGCTCATTTGATACACAGAGGGAAAACGTTATCTCCTCTAGGAATAAATAGACGTGACGAAACTCATTGACATACGACACCTAGTCTCCTGCACCAATAATAATCTATTGTTTTTATTTTCATAATTTCAAACTCTTATTTGTAACAAACTTTTAGTTTTAACTTCATTTTTCATTTTTCTGTTAGCCCCTGAAGGTTTGTTTTCAAACCGAAATATTGGGCAAATTCGTTTTAATGTATATATAAATTTTGTTTTATTCTTTTATTTACTCCTTCATCGCCTTGCCGTAAGGATCAGTTTGCCGTTTCCTGATTTTATACAAGTAATTATTGTACTGATCCAGGTCTACAACTGGGAGATCCGGCACCACTCAACGGTTTGTCGCTGTGGTCTTGCTGATATTTTATATTTTAACACCCTTTAACACCGTTTAACACTGTGTAACACCCTATAACACTGTAACAAGGTGTTACACGGTGTTACAAGTGTTACACGGTGTTACAAGTGTTACACGGTGTTACAGGGTGTAACAGCTTGTTTGCTGGCCATCTTGTCGCTACCGCACAACTTTGGTCCATTCGCCGTGTAACACGTGTAACAGTGTTACATGGAAAAGGTCTAGAATTTTCGTCCCTAAATCGGGCAGCATATGCGAGAATGGTGCTTTTAGGCAGTTCGATATTCTCAATGAAGTTAATAAAGTCTGTTGTATCTTTTAGATACGAAGCTTTGTCTGCTCTGTTCATTATGACGGTTAGCTTTTTTTACTATGTTTTTGTCACGCGATAGTTCTTTGAGTGCATGTCGCTCTCCCTGTGACAGGTTGTCCTTTGGTCTATATAATTCGATATTTGCAATATTTGACCTGCTACTGATAACTGATGGCTGGGTTGGTGGTTCCCAGCTTGACTTATTAAACGTGGAAAGGGTCAGGTTCTTTCTCTTCCCCCTCGAAATATGTATTGAAGGCGCATTCATCTAGCAAATAGATTATTAAAATCTGCGAGTGCTGGCGCCTGATAAGGTTTTAAGGTTCCGGGTTCCCGGGAATGAACTTTAAAGTAAAGTTTAAGTAATTTATATAACTTCCAGTTAAATTATATAACTTTTTACTATGCAAATTTAGGGGCTCGCGTAATATAATATTAAGTCAGATTGTTGTTAATTAAGTTCGTTGTACTGCTTCCATTGCTGTATTTTAGGATCACCAATTATTATAGTTTTTTAATATTTATGTAATTTTTGTATAAGTCTTCTTAATTTTTTAAGGCTCACTGGAAGACCACTTATAGTGAATGTGACACCGTGATGAAATAAGGATTGTAGTAGTAGTAGTTAATCCACGGGATAGTAAAGTAATTTGCTCATCTGTCAGTTGTTCATTTGACAGGTTTTTGATATGTTGCTTGCGTGACTCAACGGCATTAAGAAAACGTTTTCTATCAGTTTTCTCCGCTCTTTTTTCGTTGCAGCTGGATTACTAGTAACCATCTCGAAAAAAACAACTCTACATCCTTACTCGAAAATCCAACTCGAAATCCAACTGAAATCCTAACTCGAAAATCCAACTCGAAATCCTAACTCGAAAATCCAACTCGAAAATCCAACTCGAAATCCAACTCGAAATCCAACTCGAAATCCTAACTCGGAAGTTAGTTTGTCTCATCGGGAAAATATCCGAAACTAAATCACGACAAATAGATTATTTACTTGTGTGAACAATTTGAGACATTTTGGAGCACTCTGTGCATGGGTTCGAAGTAAATTTGTGCGCGAGTTGGAAGTGTATGTGTGCGTGAGGTCAAAGTGATTGTGTGCATGGGTTCGAAGTGAATGTGTGCGCGAGTTGGAAGTGTATGTGTGCGTGAGGTGCCCCGTGCGAGCGTACGTCAATGCAAGAAACGTTATTTCCACATCAAACGAAAAAAAAGAAGGAAAAATAATCAAACAAAGAAAAGAGAGGAAAAATAAATTTGTAAACATTCGATTTCAAGGTAAATGTATATATAATATGAAACCATTAAAAGTTTGTTTAAAATGTTTCAAATAAGTACATATAGTCATTCGTTTCGTTGGTAAAGTTATCAAAATCTTTGTATGGTTTTTAATATGCTTCATAGCTGATAACGCAAATGGAAAATGGCTAAAGGAATTAAATAATAACTTTACAATGTAATACAGTAAACACCCGCATATAAGAACAGATGGATTAAGAACACCAGGCTGAAATTTGGCCAATAAAGCCCCATTTTTATAAGAACAAGATCAGCATGAAAATTGTAACATGTTCTTATAAAATGGAAAAAAATTTTCATAATTACAAAACATGTAAGTTTATGTTTGCTGTCAGCTAACTACATAACTCTATCAGCTGTCAAGCTGTTTTATTGATTGTGTTCATTTGTTATTATAATTATCTATTTTATTTTCCTAAAATTTGCTAATTATACCTCTAGCAACATGTTTTGGATAGTATTACTAAATAAAAATTTAAGAACATTTTGAGGCTGATTTGTCGATCACTAAGCACCCGATAAATAAGTCCTCAATCAGCCTGACCTCCGAAATCGTCTGTTCTTATATGCGGGTGTTTACTGTATATAATACCCTACCGATAGTTAACTAACACATTAAATAATTCCTATGTCTTCAATTTCTGAAAACAGCAAAGTACGATTGAGCATAATTTAACATGTTTGCATGACTACATACATGAAGAAAAATTCTGACGTCAACAGAAACGTCATATCTCCATAAATATATATAATTGAAAGAGTTAAACAGGCTAGGTCTCGAGTAATCTACTGTAAAATTTACATAGATATTATTAGACTAACGTGAGATCCGTATTGGGAAAATATTGGTCGAGTTCTTTTTATGCAAGTTTATGTTAATTAAGCATATACACTTGAATTTTTCAGGCCACCAAATTGTCCACCAGCCATAGGAAAAAATGTTTCTGTTTAATAGAACACGGTGAATTAATCGAAATGAGTGTGAGCGGTCCATCTAGGCGGTCAGTATTGTAATATCCGGACTCCTCTGGGAACCAATCAGAATGCTTCTTTTCATCATGGGATAGTAAAACGTAATATGCCTTTAGGTACCGATATATAGTAATTCAAATAAAGAAAGACACACTTCAATTTACGGTCAAATCACAAAACAAAATCTTCTCTGTTTGCTTAAACTGTTTATTCCTGCGCAATATTTTTGAAATCGAGAGTGATCACAGTCTCACGTGACTTGCTCATCTCAGCTCTGACGCGTTTACTGAACTTCGACCTAGGCTCAGGCTCCTCTCTGCCGCAGCGCAGGACAATCTTGAGCGCCTGACGATATTTAGGGATTCGCCACGCGTACACAAACGGGTCAAGCAGAAATTTCAGGTACAGCAAGTTTTCAACCATGAGGCTAGTGATTAAAAACTTTGGACTGGTTGGGTCCTCATTGGAGTACAAACGTACAATCCACAACATGGCGAGGGGCTGAGAACAAAAGAACAAAATGAAAACTAGAAAAAAGTTGACTGTGATAAATTTGCGTTCCACGCCCATTGGACGTACTCTTTTAGTTGCAACTCCAGTGTGTTTGTCTTCTTGATGACTTCTCGAAACGGCCATTTTCCTCTTAAAAGCAACGAACAAAAGAATGTAGAAAATGATGATGAGATATGTCAAAAATAGGGAATGAAATATGCTGTCAATCTTGATTTGAACGTCTGTAGGAACTCCCATCTTGGACAACAAGCTGAACAATATGGCGTACACGTTAATGGCCAATACGCAGATGACCACGCGCGTTTTCGTCACCTTTCGCGCGTAGTTCAGAGGAGAAATCACAACAACATATTGGGTGATGGTGAATGCGAGAACGATGAAAAAGGAACAATTCATAGCAACCAATGAAATATATTGGCTAACGCTGGAAGAAGTTTTGCATGTATTAGCAGTGTCGCGGTGCTTGATATACATCATTATAAAACATGTAGCGTACATAGGTTCGTGTGTAATGGCCGTCAAAATGTCGACCGTCGCAAGACCTACCAGGAAATAAGTTGTAGCGTTCCTGAAGATCTTTAAAGGGTCGAAGAAACACACCAGCAACAACAAGCCGTTTGCGATGATGGTTATGAACGAAACGATGATTATGTAGATGGCGGAGCCAAAAGCGAACTTATGGAACTCGTCGTAAGGGTTGGACTTGAGATTCATTGCTGGCTGTGAACATGAGGAATTAAAAGTGATATTTGTTGTTAAGTTAACGTTGCAGTCCCAATTTGATACTGAATTCAAATCCATTTCTTTGGCTTTTGGGTTGCTGTTTGAACACTAATCAGAATTGCTTGTTTTTCCGGTTTGCAAATTATGATATTTAGTATTGATAGTTGTGATATTTAAAACTACAAAGTTTAAATAATTAAAGTTAAGGGAATCGACAAGCTAACATGACCCCTACTGCTCGCCATTATAATCCGATATTAAATGTCAAATGAAAAAAAAATATATATATTAATTACTTTTTTTACTTTTTTTTACTTTTACAATTTTTTTACTCTTTTTTTACATCTGTTGTACTTATATGATAAAACTAAGGCGTTTGGCAGTCCGCTGTCAGGTTCGATTTCGAGTTTTGTGTGATATTTGCTTTATATTATATATAATGTACAATTGAGCAGGCTTCGGACATTTTTAAAAACCGTTCAGTTCTATACATAATTAAATAATTATCAGTAGAATACTAATTTCACATTTAAATTGCACAAATTTCAATGATGGTTAGCTGTCAGAGGCAACCTGAAACGTTCGCTGCGGGGAAAGGATAAACAGACCGCGAGGCGTCTGTGTTCTGAGCGTCCTTCAAATAATTTATTATAATAAAAGAGGGTAGTAAAAAGTAGACATTCGATTGGAGATGGGATGCATATAAAGATATGAAAATACAATTTCAATTAAATTGTTAGAACATTATGGAATATCCAGTTTGCAAAAAAATTGAAAGTCAATGGAGTTATACTGAGGTCTTAAATTAGCCTGGAGGTTTCGTTAAAGGTTTGCCATGCTTTGTTAAAAGTTAACAAAAACAGAAAAACCGCAGGAGGGTAAAAGAGTTGTAAAAGTACTCAGTGATATTATATTGCTTGAAAGCTTAAGGTGGCCCGCGGCTATTTAATGGCGCGGAGGTTCCCTTTTAAAAATCGAATTTTCGGCATGTAAGCGTAAACCGATTTTTGTAAGGTTTGGTAGAACGATAAAGGAGTCTTCAAATTATACAGGACTTTAAATTTTAGTGCATAAAAGATAAGCGATTAAAAGTTACAAGATTTTTAGAAAACCCCGTTTTTGAAGAAAACGCGAATACTTTCATAAAACGACGACAGATTTTTTTTCTAATTAAGCTCAATAAGTTCCAATACTTCAAGCTTTACTGTGAGCAATTTTCCATAAAATCGGCTGGACAGAAATTACTGCACAGTCGAATGCTGAATTTAAGTTTCCAAATGTCATGCTCGCGTATTTGCCTCAGCTGTTTCAAGAAATTCAAGTTTGTTCGACTCGGCTAAGAATTAGGCGATATCACGCGCGCTTTTGAATTGTGCTATAATAGTTAATTATCATATTTAGAAATACCAGAAAACAAATCGGTAGTTTTTTCACGAGTCGAACAAACTTGAATTTCTTGAAATTCATAAATTACGCACTATAAACATCTTGTTCTTTCTTTGCTTATAGTTTTTGCTTGGAGCTTCCGATCTTTTCCGGTTATTCAACAAAGTTTTCGGTTGTATCAAGCTTTCAAGTGATAGGGTGCGATTGTAGCCAAATTTTAGCGTTCTTGCAACGGCTGAGGCAAATGCGCAAGCATAACATATGGAAACTTAAATTCAGCATTCGACTGTGCAGTAATTTCTGTCCAGCCGAATTTGTGGAAAATTGCTCACAGTAAAGCTTGAAGTCTTGGAACTTATTGAGCTAAATTAGAAAAAAAATCTGTCGTCGTTTTATGGAAATATTCGTGTTTTCTTCAAAAAAGGGCTTTTCTAAAAACGGTTGTAACTTTTAATCGATTATCTTTTATGCACTAAAATTTAAAGTCCTGTATAATTTGAAGACTCCCTTATCGGCCTACCACAACTTAATTAATTTACAAAAATCGGTTAACGCTTACATGCCGAACATTCGATTTACAAAAGGGAGCCTCCGTGCCATTAAATAGCCGCGGGTCACCTTAAATGAATTGTAATTTTATCCCGGCTAAGAAGAATCTTTATTGTTAAACTTACAACATCTAAGAAGCAGACTGCGACTGAATATATTTTTAACATGTTTACGGTAGCAATTTTATATCCAAGAGAAAACAAATGATTAATGTGATTTGGCCTCCCTTAAAATACGCTCTAGGATTACGATAGTATATGTAGATAGGCAGAGCCTATAACAGCGTAGCACTATGAACAAGCTTAACTAAGGTGAAACTTAACTAAGGTGAAAGGTCGTAAGCACAAGAATTAAGATTGACGACAGGGCTATTTTTCAATTTTAGCAATTCTCAAAAAACAGTATTACCCGACCGTCTGCACAGTACATTTAGACCGTAGAAAAGTTCACAAAAACAACTTTTCTCCGTCTAGAATTACAGGTACGACTACTTTCCGAATAAAATACAGTTTTTGTTTGTCAAAAATTGCCCGAGAAACTGATTTGGAAATCAAAATTGAAAAAATACACAAACATATTTGCATATTAAAGGAGACGCGAGTGAAGACAGAAAATCTAAGGCCCCGTCCACACGTATCCGGATATTTTTGAATCCGCATAGCGTATTCGAATCGTATTTGCCCGAATTCGCCGGATACGTGTGGACGGAAGGCCAATCCGCAACAAAAAAGTTGCGGATTCAAAAATATCCGGATACGTGTGGACGGGGCCTGTCTTGTTTTGTTTACATAAAATCGCTTTTCAATCTATGTAACGAATGAACAAGCACATAAAACTGGACAACACAATCTTCTTTCGAAAAATTTTACTCAAATTTTCATTAGTTTGTTTAAAAGTAAAACACGAACGATTTACAGGGCATCAAGACAGAGCTGTCCTTGATGAAATTCAAGATAACAACACGACTTAATTTGAGCACGTTTCATAAACATGTCTCCAAAACACAAAGGAAAAGTCGATCAAAAATTGATATCAACGTAAATTCCCATCGAAAATGTGATTTATTTTACCTTTAAGTCACTGGACTGCTTGGAAATTCATTAAAACTCCGCTTCTTCGGTTCTGAAATCCGTAATAAAAACAAGGCATCTCCCCGCATTGCTCCTGCATTGATATAACGATCAGTGTAAAACGCAGACTGCAGACTGCAGACTGCAGACCGGGGGTAAAATGCAGACGGAGGGTAAAATGCAGACTGCAGACTGCAGACCAGGGGTAAAATGCAGACTGAGGGTAAAATAAAATATTAATAATAAAAAACAAGACTTGGGAGTGTTCCTACGCGTACCCGTAATTTTTTTTTTTCAAAATTCCGAAAACTCAAACCAAAAGGCGTTTATTCGCCTTAGTCAAACATATTATCAACCTCGAGTTCTTGAACTCCCCATTTTGTTGAACCAAGTTTCCCACAAGCGCCCAAACTAATCGTTATTCTATGCATCTTACCTTTGTTTACGTGTCGGCCATTTTGAATTGTGCTTACGCGATTAAGTCTGGGACCGAGTAACTCTTTCAGCGTTCATATTCTTCATATGGCCTTGCACATTGTTCGGAACACAAGGCAAGCAAAACACGACAGCACAACAACAACGCAAGGTAAACTTGTAGGTATCGAGCATAGTTTGTGAAAGACATTTAATCTTGGTACTCGACTTCAATGTATCAAGAGGTTTGTAAATTGATATTTGCTGAAAGTTGCCTTGTTGTTGTGCTGTCGTGTTTTGCTTGCCTTGTGTTCCGAACAATAGACCATTTTACAGTTGTGTGCTTGGTGACCTGGCCTTTGAATGGAAGCGAGGCTGGAGGTGACCTTGTTATGATACAGAACTTAGTGCTTTTCATATGTAAATTTAGCTAGTTAGCATGAGAAAAACATTATTAACATATGAAAAGCACTAAGGTCTGTATCAAAACAAGGTCACCTCCAGCCTCGCTTCCATTCAAAGGCCAGGTCACCAAACACACAACTGTAAAATGGTCTATTGCAAGGCCATATGAAGAATATGAACTCGGTCCCAGACTTAATCGCGTAAGCACAATTCAAAATGGCCGACACTTAAACAAAGGTAAGCTGCATAGAATTACGATTAGTTTGGGCGCTTGTGGGAAACTTGGTTCAACAAAATGGGGAGTTCAAGAACTCGAGGTTGATAATATGTTTGACTAAGGCGAATCAGTAAACGCCTTTTGGTTTGAGTTTTCGGAATTTTGAAAAAAAAAAATACGGGTACGCGTAGGAACACTTCCAAGTCTTGTTTTTTTATTATTAATATTTTATTTTACCCTCAGTCTGCATTTTACCCCTGGTCTGCAGTCTGCAGTCTGCAGTCTGCAGTCTGCAGTCTGCGTTTTACTTGACCGATTGATAAAAACGTACGAGGGTTCCTCGAAGCTTGTTTAACATGTCTAAAATATCATTCCTTTGAATAGTCATTCGTTTGGTTAGTAAAGTCCTCATCATCTTTTTATGTATTTTATAGTCCTTTATAGCTGACAATGAAAATGGAAAATGGCTGAAAGAATCAGTCAATAATGAATTTACAATGCAATATATAATGCCCTACCGATAGTTAAGATAGATAGATAAGATAGATAGTTAAATAAATAACGGAAGGCACGACACACATTTTTAAAATAATTCCTAGTAAACAAAAAAGTACGACTCAGAGCATAATTTAACACGTTTACAGGACTTTATACATCCAGAAATATTCAGAAGTCAACAGAAAAGTCATACCTCCATGTACAGCTGATTGAAACAACGTTGTAGGGTGTAAAGTGTAAAAACATGACAATACGACCGAAAGGTTTTCTGAGAAGTAGAAAAACCTTCTTTTTTCGTTCTCAAATTATTACACGCATTATGAATAACACAGTATGCAAAATCCTCTGAAACTTTTAGGAAGGAATGGATCTTAAATACTGATAAATGAACTGTTAAGAAGCCTTATTTGTCTTGCTCCCAGAATTCCACTGGTCGTCTATTGTTTATGCTTCCCCTCGTCCCCCCCCCCCCCCCCCCCCCCCCTCCTCCCCGACAACGTTTTTTTCAGTTAGGTGTATACATAATTGAAAATATTAATACATAAAGATTGCCACTGAATAGGCACTGAATAGATTGCCACTGAATAGGCACTGCACCCTGCACTGCACTGCACAACGAAGTCTTAAGAAATCTTCTTAACAAGTAGATTATGAACTCGAGATTTCTATCGCGTTGATAGTTGATGAGGGCGAAGCCCTCATCAACTATCAACGCGATAGAAATCAAGAGCGAATGATCTAATTGTTTTGGTATAAATCTACTAGACGTTCAAAACTTAACAAAAAATACTCTTCACAGACGCGGTTTCGAAAACGCGAAGAAGCGGCCGCCAATAGGCTACTCACTCTACATACGTTCTACAACAGAATAGATAGCGAGTAGCGTAGCCAATAAGAGAACAGCATTCGTGATAGAAGGCTAGTATATTTATACTATTGCACACAAAGAGGGCGCCACGCTACTCCGTGGCAGGCATCACAAAGTATCCTTATCTATAAAAATTCACCAAAACGCACTAAATTATGTCGTATATGAAATATGAAAATGACAAACAACTCTGTCAAATATGAAGTATTTGTTAAACAATACTCGCGTGCAATCCTTGACATAAGTGGCCAATAAAGAAAGGCACTCACAATTCTGGTTGCTTAAACTGTTTGTTGCTGTAGTATATTATTACATTCGAGAGTGGTCGCATTGTCACGTGACTTGCTCATCTCAGCCATAACCCGATTACGGAACGTTGACCTACCGGTAATGACGATCTTAAGAGCCTGACGATATTTAGGGATTCGCCATGCATACACAAACGGGTCAAGCAGGAATTTCAGGTAAAGCAGGTTATCCACCATAAGATTAACAATAAGAACGTTTGGACTTTTAGAGTTCTCTTTGGAGTAAAGACGAACAACCCACAACATGGCAGCTGGCTGAGAACAAAAGAACAAGATGGCGATCAGAAGAAAGTTAACGATAATAAACGAACGCTCAATTCCAACTTGTCTGTTATTTCTTCCTCCATCTTGAATGTTGTTGTCTTCACGAAGGTTTTTAGAAGCGGCCATTTCCTTCTTGAAAGCCATATACAAAAGAATGTAGACGATTGAGGTGAGATAATTTAAGAACGTAGAATGAAATATGCTATCGATCTTTCGTAGGACGTTGATAGGAACCCCCATCTCAGGCAAAATGCTGAAGAATATGGCATACACGTAGATGGCCAGTATGCAAACAAACACGCGCGTTTTCGTCACCTCCCGCGCGTGGTTCAGAGGAGAAATGACAACAATGTATTGTGTGATGGTAAATGCGAGCACGATAAGAAACGAAGCATTCATGGCAGCTACCGAGATCGACTGCCCAGCATCCAAAAGAGGTGGACAAGTAGTAGCAGTGTCACGATGCTTAGTATACATCATTATGAAGCATGTAGCGTACAAAGGTTCTTGTGTTGCAGCTGTTAAAATATCCACAATGGCAAGACCGATCAGGAAATACGTTGTAACGTTTCCCAAGATCTTCAAAGGGTCGAAGAAAAACACCAGGATTAACAAGCCGTTTGCGATGACGGTTATGAACGAAACGATGATCATGTATATGGCGGAGCCAAAAGCGAACTTACTGAATTCGTCGTAAGGGTTGGACATGAGACTCATTGCTGGCTGTGAACATGAGGATTTAAAAGTGATATTTGTTGTTAAGTTGACGTTGCACCTCAAACGTGACACTGAATCAAAATCCATTTCTTTGGCTTTTGGGTTGCTGTATGAACACCTATAAAATATGATTTATCCGGTTTACAAGTTATATGTAATATTTTTTACCTATATAATTAAACCTGACTATACCTAAATATAATCCCTACTGCTCGTCAGTATTATCCGTTATTAAAAGTCATATTAAAAATAATAATAATTGCTTTTTTCACTTGCAGAATTTTTCTATCAATCTTTTTAATATATCTGTTTTATATGATTAAATTAAGGGGTTGACATATTTTTTACTACTTCTTTTGTTCGTGAATACGTTCTCAGATTTAAATTACAGCCTTTCGTATGACATTTGTTTCAAACATTATTATATTGTATGAATGGTTAAGTTCCTGAAATAAATTGAATTGTTAGAACAATAAGCGAAAGAGGAAATTACGTATGAGTAGTGAAAAATGGAATTGAATTGAAAGGCAATGAAGTACTTCTGAGGTCATAAGTGATTAGACTTTTATTTGTCCAATTTCCAAGAAGTTTCGTTCAAGGTTTTTGGCTTTGTTTAAGTTGTCAAAAATAGAAAAACCGTAGGAGGATTACTTCCATTAAAAAGCCATTATTTTCTGATGGGTCTTGCGTTAACAGTCGTTTCAATACACTTTAGAAAATAAATACCACTAGAATACCAATTTCACATTGCGTGCAAATACTTCCAAGTGAGGTTAAATTACCTTTAAGATGATTGCTTTTAGAGGCAATAACAAACTAGAAATCTAATGACAATTGTCAATACCAAACTTTGGCTGAGGGAAGGGATCATGAACTGAAACTGCATTACTCTCAATGACGTACAGCGCCGGTGTTCTGGTCATCCGCCAAGTCGAAATAAATGAAATTACTATCATCTAACTAAAAAGTAAAGATAGTAAACAAGTAGACATTTCAGTAGAGAGATGGGAAGCATATATAAAGATATAAAAATACAATTTCATTCACTGTTAGAACAATATATAAAAGAGGAAATTACCTATGAGTAGTGAAAAATGAAATTGAATTGAAAAGCAGTGAAGTCCTACTGAGGTCTTAAATTACACTTTTATTTCTTCAATTTCCAAGACGTTTCGCTTAAGGTTTTTGGCTTTTTTAATTTATCAATCACAGAAAACCCTTAGGAGGTTTACTTCATTAAAAAAAGTTCTATTAAAGTGGACTTCGTATTCTATTAATGCTTGTGAGATTAAACACATGGGTTTTATTCCCCCCTCTATATTTGCTAACCCCTGGGGTTGATAAACCATCCCCCTTAGACCTAACCCTACCCTTAGCAAATGGGTTACCCCCCTATATAAATATACCCCTTCTATAAATACTAACCCCCATTTAAATTTTTAAGTCATTTTTAACACTTTTTTAACCACATTTTTCATCTACTATATCTTCTCCTTGCTCATTTTCTGTTTTCTGTTTGTTTGTTTCATATTTTTTTAATTCATAATTTTTTTACTACTATTATTTTCATTATAATATATATAATTATATATCATTTTTGTTTTGCCTTTTTAAACTCTTTTTTACTAATATTTTCTTTCCTTTCCTTTCCTTCATTTTTTTTTTGTGTGTTTTTTTTGTTTTATCTTACAACCCCACCTATACATATACAATTCCCCCACCCCCAATACCCACTGTTTTCAGTGGAGATTTGGGAACCCATGAATTTGGGATCCCATAACCCAACATCAGGAATGCCATAAAGGTTGCTAGTAAATCTACCGTTTTTATCCTAGTAAAGAAGTATTTTTCGTTTGTCTCACGATGTAGTCACTTCCGATGTGGATCGCGACGTTTCGACTGCATACTGCTAGTCTTCTTCAGGCGATGGGGTCGACTGGTTACGCGTCACCTTATGAAGCACGATGCTCTGCTGTGATTGGTTGGTTTTCAACAGCTGTGACTGGTGCATTTTGATCCTCGTTGTTTCGGCGAATTGTTCCCTCGGCGGTCCGTAGTCGTACGGCTCTCCTGTTGTTGTGTTTCTTGATCGTGGGCATCCATGCTTCTGGAATTTCTATTCCACTATCCCTGTTGATGTTGTTAGGGTTAAGTCTTATGTGGATCGCCTCTTTGACCCTGCGTGTGTACCAATGAGGATCACGATCAATAAACTTTACTTCATTCCAAAGCGGGTGGTGTCCGGTGTTGTTGGCGTGCTCTGAAACGGCGGAGGTCTGGGTACGGGCGAATCGGATGTCTCGGTCATGCTCTTTTATTCTGTCTTGCATAGGTCTTCCAGTCTCGCCGATATAAACTTTACCGCATTCACAGGGAATTCTGTAAACCACGCCATCTTGTTTAGTCGGGTCAACAGCGTCTTTAGGCCGTACTAGGTGTGATCTAAGTGTAGTCTCCGACTTGAAAACAGCGCGTACGCCTTGTTGTTGTAGGCAGCGGCGAAGTTGTTCGGACAGACCTTTGACATAAGGTAAAACCGCAGTAGATTTGAACTCGGTCGTGGGCTCAGTACTGGTGTTGGGTTTTCTGGTCTTGGTAAGTTTCTGCAAGAAAGAAAAAGGATAACCATTAGAAACAAGAACAGATGACAGATGTTTTTTCTCCTTGGAGATAACAGAGGGTTTCGTTACGAGACGTTTGGCGCGCTCGTAAAGACACTTGACAATACCGCGTTTTACTGATTGCGGGTGGTGTGAATCATACGCTAAGTATTGATCAGTGTGTGTAGGCTTCCTGTATACGCTGGTTGTGAGGCGGCCGTCGGGTTCTCTTGAAACTGCGGTGTCGAGGAAGGCGAGTTTGTTGTCATTCTCTGTCTCCATGGTGAAACGGATGGAAGGCTCCTGGTCGTTTAGATGCTGTAAGAAGCTATCGACGATTGCGCGATCTAGAATGGTGAAGGTGTAGTCTACGTAGCGTTTCCAGATCCTAGGCTTGTAAGATGATGTAGTTATTGCTTGTTCCTCGAAGCTCTCCATGTAGAGGTTGGCAATAACAGCGGAAACCGGACTCCCCATGGCCGCGCCTTCTTGTTGTTCGTAAATTGATCCGTTATACTGGAAGTATGTGGATCTCAATACGAAAGTCAGGAGGTCAGCGATCTGAGCAGGCGTTAGCGTCGTACGGTCTGCAAGGGTAGGGTCGTTCTCCAGTTTCTGTAGTGTGGCTTGTACGGCGGCTTCGATAGGAACGTTGGTAAACAGCGACTATACGTCGAAAGACACCATGATCTCGTTGTCTAGGATCGTCTCTCGTTGGATAGGATCTCGTTGTCTAGGATCGACTACAGACCGCCGAGGGAACAATTCGCCGAAACAACGAGGATCAAAATGCACCAGTGACAGCTGTTGAAAAACCAACCAATCACAGCAGAGCATCGTGCTTCATAAGGTGACGCGTAACCAGTCGACCCCTTCGCCTGAAGAAGACTAGCAGTATGCAGTCGAAACGTCGCGATCCACATCGGAAGTGACTACATCGTGAGACAAACGAAAAATACTTCTTTACTAGTGTGTTCACCACGATGAACAACAACAACCCTTATTACGATGTTTTTATCTTTTTTTTAAATAGTGCTATTAAAGTGGACTTCGTATTCCATTAATGTTTGTGAGATTAAACGAATTGGAATTTTATCCAGACAAATGGCAAAAGCCACGTAGAACTATTTAGAAACAAGATTTTTGTCCGTTTTAAGGTCTATCTTTTTAAACAAGCTCCATTTGGGGGGAGGGGTTCTTTTTTACCTTGCACGAGAAGTGAGGGTAGTTAAATTTTAAGACACACAAAGGTATCAACTAAATGTACCGTATATAATGATAGTGATTGAAAATAATGGCAATCTAAAAAAAAAAACAAATGTTAAAAATATATAATATATTATAGAAAATATAATTTTGAAATGAATAGACATTTCGATGATAAAATAGCCACTGGTTAACCATTGAACCTGGTGCGACGGCGTGAAGAAGAGAGACCCTGGGAACGAGTTTGCTGGTGAACAGGACAATATTGAACGGTCACCGGTATGGTTGGCGAAATGGTACAAAATTCAGGAACTTTATATTCATTCACATTCACCAACATATTGATTCACATTCACGATTTATATTTCCATTCACGAATATAACCGTCCACATTCAAGATCGTTAAGATAATGCATCCAGGAACTCTTTGATACCAGATGTTAGGCTTGGATGAACGTTTTGGGCGATGCTCTTTTTATGCTAATCAGCGTTTCGATAGCAACGGTAAACAAACATGGCGAAAAACAGTTTTTCCTAATTATCTTTCGATTTTGGGGCTACCCGCGACAAGCGAATAAATGCGTTATAATCTACAGAGTATAGCACACTAAATGGGAAAATTTCAAACAAATTAAACTGTTCGATTTTGAATAAATCGCTGAAACATTTTTAACATGTGTTTTTTTCATGTTTGAAATATAAGCGATCAAAACATTCCATAAGTCTCACAAATTATCATTAAATTACCACAGAAAGTTTCCTCAGACTAAAATTATTACTCCCTGCAAATAGCTCTGACTAACTACTCGGCAATAAAGAGATCGAGCTTTTCATTCAAATGCAGTTTAAAAAGAGTAAAAACGTCAAGCAAAACTGTATTTGAATGAAAAGCTCAAATTGTAATTGCCGTGGGGGGCATAACTTTTGTTTCAAAGTTTATTGTTGGGGTACAATTTTCTTACATAAACTAGATTTTTTTAAAAAAACCACCGCCCCCCTCCCCCCAGTGCGCAGTTAACGATCGGTCCCTTATTGTTGTTCGTATTCATTTACAATCAATTAGTTGTTGTTATCGCTGGATTCACTTTGTTCTTGTTATATACGCAACGCGCCGGACTTTTGGGACCGAAGAAGATTCTTATCTCTCTTCGAGAGTAACAAGCCTACGATACTAGATAGTTCTTCCGAAAATCTGTTGTTAAATGTAGGAATGACGTCATAATCTTCAAATGGTCGCCATCTTGGATCCGCCATCTTGGATTTCCAAGACGCAGAATGGTGCCAAAATTTCAGTGTCACTCTATTATTATAATTTTCTTTCGATTACCCATCTATCGATATCGATTGTTATCAATGATCATCAATGTTTGCATCAAGAGATTGTCAAAGAAACTAAGTATTACCGATAAAGGCAGATTTCCGTTGCTCATTTGGGTCTTGGGTCATAGAAATAAGATCTTTCGTCTTGAAATTAAAGTTCATGGTAAATGCATATACAATATTATAGCAATAACGTGCGATTAAATATAATTATACATATTAACAATAGTTTCTTAGAGTCATCAGAAAAGTCATTTCTCTATATAATTATACACTACTAATCATAACTGTAATAACATGTTAAACAAAGGCTTAAAAACAATTCTTGGTTCATATCAAACCTCAGAAGCATTAGAAAGGAGAAAGGAGATTTAGATTTCAAAATGTTTATAGAATTGTAGAGAGTTTAAAACTACACATCTGGGCTAAATTTTGAAGTGCAAGAGCATTTCGTTCAAGACTTATAGGCGAACGAGTATTACACATTTTTAGTACGAAATGTATGGAGCAGCCATCTTAGTGCACAGGGCACCAACATGGCGGCCTTAATTGAACCAAAACTCTCACCAAAAAAGTTCAAATTCACTTTTAGTTCAATAAAATCGTCTAATAAGCATCTGTAATGCAAAAATAACTTCCAGCAGGCTCAATTTTGTTTATTTTCACGGCTTATCTGAAATGGCGGACGGATTGCGTGACACATTTAAAACCTTTAAAATTCTGAAGGATTGTAACACTGTACATGGTACCCACATACCGTGTTAGAAACAGCTTTGTAGGATGTATAGTTTAGCTTTTTGAATTTTTATGACGTCATGTGTAAACCAAGAATACAACTTTAGATATCAATGTTTGAGGTATACATGGCTATCATCATTTACCACATACACAAAATCAATCCTCTTTTTTTAGTCATGGGAAATACTTTTGAAATCGCGAGTGATCACAGTGTCACGTGACTTGCTCATCTCGGCTCTGACGCGATCACTGAACTTCGACCTAGGCTCAGGCTCCCCTCCGCGACAGCGCAAGACAATCTTAAGTGCTTGACGATATTTGGGAATTCGCCAAGCGTATACAAATGGATCGAGGAGCAGTTTGAGGTAAACCAAGCTATCCACCATGATGAGAATGATATGGGTAGTTGGATTTCTAGGGTCCAACATCAATTGCGCCAGTAGAATAATCAATATGGCGATGGGCTGACAGCAAACGATCATGATGGCTATCAGAAGAAAGTTGACGATAATAAACTTGCGCTCAACGCCCACTTGTCTGTTGTTGTTTTCTTCTCGACGATTCTTAGAAGTGGCCATTTTTCTCTTAAAGGCGACGTAGAGAAGAATGTTATCAGTTGATGCTACAATCATGATATCAAACGAATGCCCAATGATTGGTGAACACGTTGTTATCATTTTCGTGACACAATATGTTACTATTGCAAGAGCATAACGTGCTGAAAACACCCTTAATTTTAGCTTTAAGTGTTAATAACTCAAAAATGACTCGGTGAACCCCATTTTTTATTGTCGAATTTTGATCAGTAGGATAAGATGCAACTTTTGGCAAAGTTTAAAAAAATTCTGTAGGTGGGATTCAGAGACCCATCAAATTCTAAGTCTTGAGAAGTGCTGGAAACTGTTAGAAGCCACCTTAATAGTCCAGTGAATTAGCATTTGCACACTTTGTAGTTTTCGTTCACGCTATCGTCCAAGACTAAATTAATCTTTTGATGTCCGCATACCAGCTGTAATTTTTAAACGCCGATTGCAATGCCATATTTTCCATTCTGTTTCTTTTTGCTGTCTTTAACCGATATTTTAGTAACGGTGTTATCAAAGGACATCATGATAGCATTTCGATTGCCGCGATGTGACGATTTAATTTTCAAAGGAGTCGTCCAGTTGTTGAGACTGAAACCATATTTTAAATAAAATTATATGACTTTCGTCGACCGCCGTGGTAAAAAAATAAAGGGTTCACTTTTTATGACTCTCAGTTTTTGTCCAAATCTGATATATTTCGGCAAAAAAGACCGGGTCAAAAACTTCTTTACTGCCAAAAATACACGACGTAAAATAGGTAAACCAACTCCTATATAAAAAAAGGTTTACCATATTCTTCGTCATGAAAAATTTACCATAATCTGTAATCCATCAAAAGACAAAAAAATAAGGAACATTTCGTTTGAAGATCGAAGTTTCGATTAAATAGAGGTTATTCATGGAAAAGTTGTGTAATACGACTTGGTATTTTAACGAGCTAGTTTTTATTTTTTAGAGCCTTTGAAAAAATAAATACAGGTAAATACAAGTAAAAATGCCTAGACGTATTACACAACTATTCGCTGAATGATGTTTATTGTACGAGTACTACATTACTTTCGCCTTTCACCAATCGAAGGTTTTGATCCTCCGTGCTGCTTTTCCTAGCGCGCGTATTCGCACTCTAAAATGCTGTGTCGTATAACAAGTCCGTATTCGCATTCTAAAATACTGCGTC